>JAGDQP010009587.1:14999-57519 GCA_022664845.1 Lepisma saccharinum
GTCAGATTATCTACAAAATAAGGAGAGCATTTTATTTACGAAGGGTACCGGTATAGTGGATTATTTTACTGGTATTCGAAACACAGTCGAGGAGTTCCAAAAAGTTTGGAATGAGTCTTTGGGTATCGCTGAAAATAGTGGAATATCTCTAATGGGTCCAATATCCAGAACACGATCACTGTCCCATCACTTACGTCAGTATATTATGACTGAGCAAATATCTGTTGAGGAAGAAGATATCTAATCTCAAGAAGACTTCAGACTTAAGATATTTCTTCCTGTAATTGACAGAATAATTGCAGAAATGAATAGGCGTTTTGCAGAAAACACATTTATTCTATGTGGGATAAGCAGTCTTCACCCTAAAAGTGAGTACTTCCTCTCGTTTGAGAAAATTGAACCACTTGCACGTCATTATGGATGTGATGTCGATAGTGTAGAGGTGGAACTGAAACTTCTCCCGAAAGTTTTGAAACGTTGTGAGGAGGAAAAGCAATGCAAAATTACCCCCGTTTCTCAGTTTACTGAAGTGATGGATAGTTTCAAGTTGCTTTTCATGAAATTCACAAATTAGCCGTAATTGCCGTCACCATTCCTTTATCTAGTTCACCATGTGAGCGTTCTTTCTCGTGCCTTAGACGGGTTAAATCATATCTAAGAAATCGAATGGCAAACAGTCGCCTAAGCGATCTTTGTTTCCTGTCAGTAAAAAGAAAACTTGTAATGAATATTTCCGTAGAGGGTGTGGTAAACGCACTCGATGCTGGGCATAAATATCGACGCATTGCATTTCATTAAAATGCAGGTATTAAAGTTGATTGTAAGCTTGTTCGCACCATGCGATCAGCCCTTCATATTCTAAAATACATTGTGTTTTCTGTGGATCATGATGAAATTTTGTTATTGCTGTCTACTTCTTTATCCAATTTATAATTTATAATTGTTTTTATTTTTTGGTAACTTGAGTTTCAGTTTCAAAGATTTCTGTGTATACTTGTAAGGTCTTAATGATTAAACAATCATGCTGTCGCATTTCTCTATTCTTTTAGTAACATAAGTCTTTGGTGTTGCATTTAGAGATCACATCAAAAAATCTAATGTGTACAAATTAAGAATGTGAGAGAAAATATAATTGATTTGTGTTTAATCTCTTGCTTGCTTGTAATAAATTGTTCAAAGATAAAAATGTTTGCAATAGCCTATTTTTTACTTGTTTTACTTTCGCCACTTATTCTGTATTTCATGTTGTTAACGAAAGGTAGAGTATCATCTGTTAGCCTGTCTTGTTTGAACCTTCTTTTATTTCTATAATATTCATGTGCATTTAAAGAATTAAGCTGTCTTGAACTCCATCGGCTACACACCGTCATTACTGTAAAAAAAAAAAAAAAATGGTGGTGTAGAGGTATTGTGTCTGCCACGCGGTATTCGGTAGGTCGATCGTGGGCACGAACTCCCGCAGCCCATCCTAAATCCTGGATTTCTTCGGTCCCACCAGGCGAATGCCGGGATGGTACCTTCTATAAGGCCAGGACAGCTGCTTTCCACATCCTTGTCCCTCCCCTATTTCGGTCTGAGCCTTAGCTAACTAAAGGCTATAAAAATTCAAATATAATTGTCAAAAATGTTTGCATTGTTTAGTTCTCATTTTCATTGTCCGCCCACCCAGAAACTAGGCCCGCCTCCCTCCACCCACCCCATCCAGCGTTTCTGGTGCCGTCCCTTCTCCATGACTTTGCATGAAGGAAATCGGAAAAGTAGTGGAGCAGTGTTTTAAATGGAGCTTTGCACACTTTCAGACAAAGAGTTCTTCAAGTTTTTTGCCGGACAACTGCCTGAAGGCTCCTCTGGGCTTTCCGATTGTCTGAAGGCGGATCTTGTTACATTGGCAATGCAAATGCAATGCGCGCATGCAGACCATCAGGTTTGTATCAGACAATGTCGGCCCGATTTCAGTGTTTCCATTCCACTGTTTTATAATTACATCTCCTGTTTCTTTCCATTACCTACTGTTTTACTGTTAATTTTCTTCCTTAAATACAAGAAACTTTCCTGTTATTAGAAGAGAATATAAAAATCCATCGTGGTGTTCTCCATAACGTAGAAATATTAACAGTTTATGTGTGATGTATAATGTGATAAGTGTTGATTTCCGTACTTGTCCCCCCAGCCCCTCATTCTTCCATCTTGTTTCAACTTTTGTCACAAGACTTCCTTTTTTCGCTTGTACAAAATAATTATTGGGTAGCCATGATTCATTGAATATTGAGGACTGCACGTACGCTGTAACCCGATCTCGTGGAAGACAAAACAAAAGCAGCCAGACTTGTAGGCAGAATCTTATGTGGACAACAGCATACAAAAAAATTATCTCAGTATCGCAGTCTTTTTTTTTTTTTTTTTGCGATAGAGAGTTTAATTTAACCAAAGAAGTGCAACGATTGCTTTAACCCAACGAGTGAATTCTGTCTTCAGGCTTCCTTCCGATATGTCGAAAGCATGCGGATAATGTTGTGTTTATGAGGAAAGGGAGGGAGAGAGAGAGAGAGAGAGAGAGAAATATAGTTTATACAGTGTTCCATAACTCGTGTTCCTTTTTTCTTTTAAATTTTGGAATAGAATGAATCCATGCTTTTCTCTGTAATTTTGCTAGCACGTGAGGAAGGAGTGGGTGGATGAGTACGTAAAATTGAATAAGATTAATTACAGATACATTGGACCCAGGGCCGGATTTATACGCCTTGGCGCCCTAGGCCCATGACTTCCAGCGCACCGTCCCTCCACCCCCACCACTTCCGTCCTTTTCCCCTTCCTACCCTCACATGATGACAAATGACTCCTCCGTCTTCTAGCCATGAATAATAATAATTATTATTATTTAACTCTGGTAATGTGGTTATTTACAAAATACGTTTAAATAATATTATAACAATAAAATAATTTCATTAAATTCAATGAGCAATTTTAATTAAATTATTGTAGGCTAGTTGTTGAAAATATGTTAATTACACTGAACAAGAATGTAATACAAACTATTTCTCAATGTTATTATTTACAATATTGTTATTACATTTCGTTCACGGCTTTTATGCAGCTTCCTAGCTTCAGCCATTTTTGGATTCTACTTTTTCAAACATCACAAATGGCATATTGCAGTTTAGTGATAGATTTACAAATTTTAACAATTGCAAACTCTATTTTTTTTTAAATACCATTATAAAGTTTTTAAGAAGGGAGAATCTAGAAATTAACAATTTCAGTCACAATACAAAACACTAAAATTTCCTAAATACATTTATAAAGAAGAAAAAATCTAAAAATTACAATTACATTACAAAACACAAAGCACACAAGACTCTAATATCATATAAGGACATACAAAAACACTTTAAAGTAAATTAAAGAATGGTAAAGTGATCACATTTTCTCCTCGCTATTTAGCATTTATTGATTCATCCTCTTTTCCACTTCTCTTTATGTAGGAAAAAAGAAACGTAGATTTACAGAATTGAACCGTGCTATGTACCGGTATCTGTTAGTAAGTATATCGGTCCAGCTGCCAATACTTCTCCCCTAAGAACTAGCAAGTTCAAAGTTAAATCTCTAGGAATGGACAAAAGCGACTCTACAAACTCATTAGCTTCGTTGAATACATAAAACTCTTTGAATTTTAAACACCATCTCCGGGAATATTAATCTCCTGAAGATATAAAGACAAGTTGGGGAGGAAATGTTTCTTCTGTCATAAAAGACACATTAAGATAATTTTTAAATTTGTAAAGTCTTTTAATCCATCTTTGGATCAGACCAGTATACGGTATGGGAATGTAACGGCCGGTATCTTAGTTCTGACATTTATCTTGTGAAACTGAAGGAAACTAAAGGAAAATGCCAGTCAGGTTGATTGGCAGCCGGATTCAAACGAACGGTCTATTGCGGACCCGAAAAGACGCTTTAGTTTTCCTCATATACAAAAATTTCCGTAAATTACGCCCTCATGCATACTTACCACAAAGTATCTTTTGTCCATTAGAAGAGGTATCAATGATAGCGATGCCCTATATGTAACATAGACTTAAAAAATAAAAAAGATTTTAAAGATATACTTTTCTTAAACAATTCCTACTAATAAGTTAAAAAAAAATGTTTATGCATGACTAAAAAGAAAAGCATGGGCCGCTCTCTCATATACAGTCACTTTATAATCTTCAATTAGTGCGCCATATGCTTTCTTTTTAAAAGTCATGCACAAACTTTTTTTTTACTTTTTAGTATGAATTATTTAAGAAAAGTTTGTCTTTAAAAGTTATTTTATTAATTTTTTTACCCAAATCCTAAAGTGTTCTGCAATCAGTCAAACGCCATATCGTTGCAGGGTAGTATTTATGAGTAATATTTAAAAAAGTAATTAAATATGCTTTCAAATTATATAAATATATAGAAATATATGAAAGTAGCAACGGAATATAGTCTTGTCACCAGACTTACGTCACTGTGCAAACTTTCATCATTGTATGCGATCGGGAAATGAGTTAAATTAACTTTGGAAGACATCAGGAGCCATTGTGAATTAAAGGAAAGGTTGTAATATGATTGTTGCTATGTACAAAGACAAAAATAGGAATAAATAATGTTCCTAAAATAAGCTCGAATCTTTGATGTACTATTTCTAATGTAGATTAACATAAATTTAAATTACCTGAAGTCAGTTATTTACGACGGGGTCAGGCAGTTCAAAGGTGACGGCGCTCTCTCTCAATGATTTTTCCTAAATATTCTTTTCGTCTGGGGTTTTAAATAGCAAATTATATTTTTCCTTGTAAAGTACGTCCCTGAGAAAGTTGTGCCCCTAGGCCCGAGCCTAGTTGGCCTATGCATAAATTCGGCCCTGATTAGACCAACGTTTTATTGTTTTTCCAAAACTGCGAAAGCAATTTTCTCTCTCTCTCTCTCTCTCTCTTTTTTTTTTTAATTAGATTGGGTTTCCCTCCTTTTTTGTTTTAATTCAGCCTTAACATTGTTTTCCATAAGCAGAAAATCACTTTCACAGTTTTCGCTACGGTAGACAACGAAACGTTGACCCAATATATCTCTAATTAACCATATTCAAGTTTTACACACCTATCTCCCTCACGTGCCAGCAAAATTACAGCGAAAAACATTGATTCTTCCCAAACTTTAAAAGGAAAAGGTAACAGGAGTTATGGAACTCACTGCGTGGGGAGAGGGAGAGAGAGAGAGAGAGAGAGAGAGAGAATTTAGAAAAAATGAGAGAGATATAGCAACATTGTCTCTCTTTCTATCTTTCTTTCTGTCACTCTCTTCCCTTCCTCTCCATACGCCTTCTTCGCGCGAAAGCCTTTCATTGTTTAATGAATAAACATTGCGAGAAACAGATGTTCCAAACCGAATCGGGTGGAAACCTAATCGGATAATCGAAAAGGTTTGCATAAATATACTAATTTGCTTCCATTGTTTTATAGAACGTAGCGTTCTTGTGGTTCTCAAGTCGCTAGAAAACGGCACTTGCATAAAAGGAGCCTAAGTGACAAAAAGGTATAAAAGAAAAGTGTTTTACAGTCTGATTTCAAGCAGCACGCGGCAAGCATAAAACCAGCCTTAGAAGTTAAATTTGTAACTTAACGAAGCCTTCTTGAAATTATTACCTCAATCGCGACCAATAAGAATAATGATGTTTTTCGTGTGCAGAAGTCATCAAAGACACAATAACCAACGTATCCGCAGCAATATCTGCTTCGCTAAATTATTTTTAGCTTAATTTTAAAAAATCTTATGAGTGCCAATTTCAGGCACCTTATTAGTATGCTAGGTGTAGTCTAAACTGTCGACTTATTGTTAGATGTTTGTTCAGAGAATACCGGCTATGACTTGTTTAGATTACTAAGATTGTTAAGATGGTAAAAATAATGGTTGAAACAATTCCGTTTAGACTACAGAACTTAACTTCGTTACTGCCATTGCCAATAAAGAATCCGGTTACACGCTTAGAGTAAGGTATCTCCCTTTTCCATACTCTAAGATTACACGGTAGAGGTTTAAATTATGAAATACTGAACCCAAATTAATTGATTGTAGCATATTTTTTTTGTAGATTAATTCTGCCATCATTCTTTTATACTTTAAAAGTGATACGCACCACTAGGAAGCTATATATTTCGATAAAGAAAGAAATAAACTCACGAAGTGAGCTGCGCTTAACGGCCATCTTGCGTTTAGATAACTAGCGTAAAAAGATAACCATCGTAAGTTGACGCTGGTTAAAATTGAAGCCCGCGTTAACGGTAAGTGGCGTTTACATTACCAAAATGATCTTGGTTAACATTAACCATTGTAAGATGTTAGTAACGTAAACAAGGCATGAGGAGAATAGTCTTGCTTAATTATATTATTTATTAATGACTTAGCCTCCAAGAAGGATGTATTCTGCAAGCTATAGTAAATTCCAAATACGTAACAGGTTTTATCACTATTTTAATCAGTATTCAGTATTTTTATGTATATTCCCATGATATATCTTTTTCGGCAAGAAATGTAAATTAAATTGCACAGCCAAAATAAGTCAGAAACATAAGGTAACTAACAAGATTAACATAAGATAAACAAGATTTACTATATATATATAACAAGGAGCTCCTGCGTAGCCTAGTCGGTAGCGGTCCCGGGTTCGATTCCCGGTGGGGGCTCAAAAATTTCGGTGTTGACCCAGCATCGTGAGGACAATTGGGGAGCTGCTGTGAATAAAAGACAGTGGCGATCACAGTGAGAGCTTCGGCTCTCCTCTCCCAACGCGTCTGGTCAGCGTGGGAACAGTAGACCAACTCCTCCCTTCGGGGAGAGACCTCATCCAGTAGTGGGTTGAATATGGCTGTGATTTATTTATATATAACAAGGTTTCGAAATCTAATTTTAATGTGTACTATTGTCAACGCGACAACAAAATTTAAATATAATTTCACCCTGTTGAAACTTATGAAACAGTTCTCATGCTAATGCAGTTCAGAGAGCAACAGGGCAAGCAAGAAAAGCAACATGATAGCTAATTAGCGTTATAATTATACATGCTGAACATTGACATGGTGTCTTGCAAGGTACCTCACTAGTTCATTAAACATTCAGTATTCTTATTCTGATGTGTGGCATAAATAGAATTATTTAAATTATTTGAGAACAATGTATTTTTATTATGTAACATCAGTTGCAATACATTTGAGCAACTGTAGACTGCTGAAGAAGATTTTGTGAATAGAATATTCTATAAACACACACTGCTGCCATATACTGGCCTAATAGCGAAGAATACTTTTTACTGTTTAGTGGTTTTTTTAATATTTTTTAGATAAAACTATGCCAAGGGATATTATTGCTGCGATATTTTTTATATGTTTAAGTATAACACAATATGAATCTGCTGGAGAAATAGTTAATACGGAGGAATTAGCAAGACAGGTATGTGTGCTAGTATTTACTCTCAACTCTAGTTGCATAAAACTATTTAATCCTGAGACTATTATAATCTACAAATTGGCCATAGATGAATTTTTTTTTAGATTTCCAATCCTATTCTCTCGCCCCTTTCGCCTGATGCTTGTCCAGCTCAACTAGAAATGAAATAATGCTAGACTGGCATGCAATGATTGCTCAATTTAGAAACTGAGAAATAGCATGGAGTGCAAGTTAAGTGTCTGATACTTCGCATTATGGATCAGCAATACATTTAAAGTGTAGATTTTCCGCATGACTTACTAGCATTCCTAGTTCGGCTAGACTGACACCAGGTGGCGTGCATGCAATGTTGACCAAGAGTTTGCTGCCTCCATTTTGTAAGTTCTTATTTTGGTAGAAATGGGAAATATTTTGAGTGAATGAGAATTCCAAACCTTAATTGGCAATTACATAAATGTTTAAAATGTGGCATAAGTCGTGGGGTCAACTTAGTTTATATATTCGGGATTCAGCCAACATAATTCTATAACTCTATACTGTCTTCTTTTAACTGGAATTTTAGAACAGTCAGTACGACGCTGGAATTTTGACTAGAGAACCCGTGTTCAAATCTTTAGAGTTCTGCTTTTTTTTCTTTTGCTCCACGCATTCCTGAGAAGTGTATGATGAATGCCTTTTATTAGCCGAATTACTGAAAATTCCCACATAGCTTTGCGTAGCTTTTCTCAGGAATGTTTAGGGAAATTATTAACAGTGTACGTTCATTTATTTCTATAAATCTGGTAGAAAATTTCGCCTTAAATTTTCCATTTTTAACGTAACAGTTATTCATTCATAATTTAGAATTAGCAAAACGTAAATGTTATCGCAATTTGTGTTATAACATAGATCCGTTTACGTAATACAAATATTTTCATGTATCTCACTTATTGATATTATATAATTATATCCTAACTAAAGCTTTATATCTAAAATCGTAATGTTTTTCTCTCTAATTCAGAACATTATTTCTAATCTAAACCCAAATTAACAATATAACAAACTATGTTAAAATCATACTAATATTCTTGTTCTTGTACTGAGATCGGAACTCATGCGTACCCATTTTAAACAAGTTAAGTACTTTTTAAAGTCTATCATCTTTCGAGGCGAGACTGAGACTAACATATCGAGACCGAGACAAGACTGAGGTTTACAATCAAGACCGAGACCAAAATTTCCAGATCGAAACGAGACCAAGACCAAGGCTGTCCTAAAAACTTCGAGACGAGAACGAGACTGATGCCATGATTTTCATGAAAGCTTGCTTTGCTTGCGATTTGGGGAAATAGCCAAAGTTACACGTGTTACACTTACCATACAATAAAACACGCAGTAAAACATGTTTCAATTGGCTATTCACCAAAATCGTAAGCAATGCAAGCTTTCATGAAAATCAGTCCTTAGATTACAGCATATTCTTTTATCTACTCTAAGGTTACACGGTAGAGGTTCAAATTATAAAATAATGAACACAAATGAATTGCTTGAAGCGTAACATTTTGTAGATTAGTTCTGCCATCAGCCTTTTATACTTTAAACGTGACACACGCCATTAGGATGCTATATACTGTATTTCGATAAAGAAAGAAATAAACTCACGAATCGAGCAGCGCTTAATGCCTAATTTGAGTTCAGATTACTAACGGAAGAAGATAACCGCGCTTAGTTCATTATGGTTAAATTTGAAATCCTCATGACCTCGGTTAACATTAACCATGGTAAGATGTTAGTAATCTAAAGGCAAATTAAACGTTAAGCGGGCTCACTTCGTGAGTTTATTTCTTTCTTTATCGAAATATATAGTATCCTAGTTGTGTGTGTCGCTTTGAAAGTATAAAAGAATGATGGCACAACTAAACTACAAAATATCACGCTACAATTAATTCATTTGTGTTTATTATTTTATAATTAAAATCCTACCGTGTAACCTTAGAGTATGGAAAAGCAATATTTTATACTCAAAGCATGTAAATTTTTTCTTTACTGACAGTGGCAGTACAAGCACGACAACCAAGTTAATTTTCATAGTCTAAATGGGAGTTATTTCAACCATGATTTTTACCATCGTAGCAATCTTCTTAGTAATGTAAAAAAAAAAAAAAAAAAGCATATGACTGCCGCGGAACCATGAATTTGACTTCATGCGATAGTTGACAATGACAAGTAATCTTATATTTTGAGTTCTTTTTATTATCGAAGTATTATGGATGTAAATATTAAACGGATTGATTGGTCCAATACAATTAAGCTGGGTCAACTTGACGCTAGTTTTCGATTCATCTTGCCTGGATGATTGGGATGACCTTGCATGTCTTATGGTTCAATGCAAGTGGGTTTTCCAGGCTTTTTCGTTTTACGTCAATTATTCAAATTTCAATACAAGAAAAGAGAAATTAACTTCGTTTCCTCCTTCAATAATGAGTACAATTAGTATTTATTAAACGCTAGTAGTAACTGCAGGATTGTGTGCAGACACTTTCGGGACATTATCCTGTCCCAAAAGTGTCTGCACACAATCCTGAGTTTACTATCAATATTTTATTAAAACTAATTCTACTTATTATTGAACGACGAAACGATCTTCGGTCTGTGAAAGTACATTTCTGTTTCCTCTACTGAAATTTGACTAATTGACGTAAAACGAAAAAGGCGGGAAAACCACTTGGATTGAGTCTTATTTGTTCGTGGGCGAGAAGGGGTGACATGTAAAATCAGTTAATACAGTAGGTCATGATTGTCAGATTGTGCTGTTACCGCCCATACAATTCATTTTATCTTATCTTATGATTGTCAGATATATCCTTACAGACTGAGCAACCAACACCACAATGAAGTTTGCTAGGTTGGCTACTTCCAACTGGGCAAATTTGTCTTGACTGTCAAATCCATAAGCAACGACTAGCTTAGTTCTTCGATTCGACATCCCTTAGGGGAATGAGGGGGCGAAAACCTTCTGGAGCACGTTCCAATGGGCGGGAAATCAGCTAGTATTATATAAAAAAGTAAATTTGTTAGTAGATAAAATATTTACAAATGAGAAGAATGATTCTCAAAGATATTTAATTTTACATGAAAATTTCCTAAGTTCGAATACCGTCCATCGTACAATTTCACTATCGTAAACTATGAAGTCTAAAGGCCGCTTTAGACGGTACAATTTCTCGTACGATCTCTCGTATGAAAGAATGTATACAATCCATAGTACGAGATTTTTCGTACGATAAATCATACAATATTGTATAGTGTTTTACACGGTACAATTTTGGATACGAGGTGATAATGATGAAACTGCTGGAGTTTATAGTTGTGGCATCTCAAGCTTTTAGGGTAATTATGCTACAGATTTTTGTGAAAGTATAGCCCATTAAAAGAATAGAAAATAATTAAAATATTGATAACAATTAAAATCTTGACGCAACAGAAAATCAGTTAATTGTAATCTCAAATTCTTCTACCAAGAGAATCTAACTTCTACTAGGTTTCAGTGGTAACAAAAGTGTCGTAGTTTTACTTCTGTACTTCGATAAAGATATTTCAATGCGGACACAAAAAACGTTGAAAATTTTGCTGTCTTCGGTGATAAGTTCGGAGTCATATGTGTTTTGTTTTTACAGTATTCCTGAGTGAAGAAGATATGTGACATTACACAGCACTTCAAAAGTGTATAAATCGCGATATATTAACTCCTATTTATACATACAGGGGCAATAAGTAACACTGCTGTTTAACTACTTCTATCACAGAGCACTGGAAACGCCTCAAAATGCTACGTTTTACGTTCCTATAAGCATGAAATACTTGCAAAATACAAAAATGAGGAGTAATGTAGATTTTATATGATTTATAGCCTCATTTCACACAAGGTAAATAGGTGTGAGTATGGTGGGTCAGCTGTCTTAACCCTTGAATAAAAATTAGTTCGTTCGATTAATTACCTAGCTCATGAATTGACTTCCACAGCTCTGGGTTGACGTCGACACTCTACTTACATTATGTCTACTTCTGTAATTACTGTTCAATGTATTTCATTATTTCGGATGCACAGAGCGTATATGTTTATCAAAATAATTGGGGAGGAATATCATTGCAAAGATACCGGTATCCTCTACATTACTTCCCTTCATACTTATCATGATTGCAACGAAGTCGGTACTCTACGCACAAGAAAAACAATGAAAATCACCTTAACTGCATTGCACAATATACAGGAAAAGCAGTAGCTATTAGATCACATCAGAACTTTGTCTTTATATTTTTAAACATATTTCTCACGTATTTAGTACCTTTTATGGTTATAAGAATGCAAAACGAAGCATTTTGAGGTATTGCCAGTCCTCTATAGCAGAAGTAGCTGTACTGCAGTAGCACCGACCTCTTTACACTTCCCTTAAAAACATTGTTTTATATCTTTATACCTGTAATAGTTTATTATGCCATTATGTATGTTAATTTCTGCATCAAGTAATAACATTAATGTGTTCTCTTTGTGTCGTAATTCATAACCAAACAGCCGAGTCGGAAAGGACGCTATATTCCCAGTAGGGGCGCTGTCATAGATTGTACGAAAAATCTGCTGAAAAATAGGACCGTTTCTATTTAGAGAACACATCGGAGATAGCATGAAAAATCGTACGATCTGCGCTTTACACGATCAAAGAATGTAACCGATGGGATTGCACACGAGGGATCGTACGAGAAATTGGATCGTCTAAAGTGGCCTTAAGATACTAAGCTACACTTGAATTAGAGTGACTTGGTCTCTGCCAAATTCTATTTCCTGATACGATTAGGATGTTTCTAAGTTGTATTTCAAACTCATAGTTGTTTGGGATATCAGAGTCTTACCTTAAATTATCACTTCTGGAAGATGAGAAGACTAGCACAGCCTTTCGAAGACTTGAAGACACTGTTGGGGTTATACGGCGACGTAATATTTTCTGATCTATCATAGGTCTATACGGATTGAGCATTTCTGATCTAGAGATCAGATAGCAATTACTGTCATAGTGTCATTGTAGGTGTTGCTAGGTGTTACAGTTTTAAATTGTATGAGTTTATCGTCAAACTAAAGAAGAGGGGAGGAGATGTGGGAGTTTCTCATCTCTAACGATCGTCGGGTTTTATGTAAGAAATCTCTAATACACATACACACACGCACACAGAGAGAGAGAGAGAGAGAGAGATAGACATGCATATCGAAGGAATGAGAAGGAAAAGAAAAATATCGTAAGGAATAGCGTTTTATGTATAGCGTCTATCTTGCGATCGCACCATATTGTGGAGGCATTTAAACATATGACGAGGCATTTAATATAATGTATATTTCTGTTGTCTAATTGGAATGCGATTAGGTTCCAGTAAATGTTTGATTATTCTGTTATAATTAATTATTAGATTAACTAGTTAATTAATGAAATAAATATTGATTCCAGTCTTTCGCATGTAATATCGTATTTCTAGTTCATATACCATAAGATTTAAACAGTTCACTTTTAGTATCTTTTTACACTTTAGAAAATAAACATTTCCTATTTGTATGGCCTTGAAGAATAATGTAGCTCATTAAAATCTCTTTCCAAAAGGGAAAATGAGAGAAACTTAGAATGGTTCTCATAAGGAGTAAATTGAAAGAAATTTCAAGAATTTGAATAGTTTACGGATGTTCTTGCTTAGAACCTTAGCACCTAACAGTATATTTTGGAATATGTCTGCACTTGATCTCATGAGTTACTTAATTTCTAATCTAGTTTCTCTTCTGGTTATTAGAGAATGAACATACAGCGTAAACACATATCACCAACCGGCCATAACTCAGTTGGTAAAACGTTGGCTTCGTATTCGGGAGGTCCTGAGTTCGATACAACGGCCGATCATCCTGACAGATATTTTAGTTACATCAGATAAATGCTTGTTAGGTACCTTTTTCGTAAATAGTCCCTGGAAGACTCCCACATCCTTTCCGCTACCCAATCTCTGCCTAAGCCATATAAATATATCCTGCCTGCTTCGGTATATATTCGATGTCAAAGTAATATATGTTGTGAGTGACAATGATTTGATTGTTGCAATTGCAATTATAATAATTGTTCTTATGGTGATATATGCATGTTAGTCCGGGATTTACGGAATACACAGATTTAAATTTAATTTATGACAACTATGATTATATGAATAAAGATCGATATTTGGACACTAACCTATATATTTCATTGACAAAGATAAACAGCATATTTCTTATATTATCACACTTCTGAGATGAACTCTTGTATTTGCTATTGACAACGAGTTAATTGAATTATTATATTGACATACAATTTTCCGTTGTTTTTCTTTATATATATGTTGCCTTCTCTTTCTTCTCTTTCTAGATCTCAGATGAAGTTACAGAAGCAACAAATGAAGTTCAATTACGGCGACAAGAAAGAGAGCTTTTCTTAGAGTCTCTTTCAACTCTATACATTGCAGGCATTGACGTAAGTTAATTAGAAATTACATAGGGTAAGGGCACCAGTGGTTGGCCAGTTAAGCTAATTTTGTTTTCAGATTCCCTTTTTGGCCTAATAATTTTACTTACAGTCTTTCCTTTTCATTCTTTACACCTTTCTTAACTAAACTAAAACATTTCTAACTCAAAATATTACATGCTTTTCGTATGAAGTTTGTTTTTAGGAAAATAGGCAATTTTCACCAGTTGGCGGATGCTCATGCCTTGTTTACATTACTAACATCTTACCATAGTTAACGTTAACTCGAGTTCATTTTAGTAATGTAAACGGTAGTTACCGTTAACGCTGGTTTCAAATTTAATCATCGTCAACTTACGACGGTTATCTTGTAACGTTAGTAAGAAACGACTGTCTAAACGCAAGTTAGTTATAAGGCACGGCTCATTTCGTGAATTTATTTATTCATTTATCGAAATATATAGTATCCTAGTGGTGCGTATTACTTTCAAAGTATAAAAGAATTATGGCAGAACTAATCTACAAAATATTACGCTAGAATCAATTTATTTGTGTTCATTTTTTAAATAATTTAATCCTCTACAGTGTAACAAGCAGATTCTTTACTCTACGGAAACCTCTTCCTGTTTCTTTACAGGCAAAATGGTAGAACAAGCACGATAACCAAGTTAAGCTCGGTAGTCTGAACGCAAGTTAGTTTTACTCGTAAATCTTACTATCGGAAAATGTTAGTAATCTAACAAGGCATCAGAGCCATATTATGATCAGCCCTTAAGTGTGATACCAATTGATATCTTGATAAGCCCGCGACAACCCTTGAATGTGTCCTTACTGCTCAGAAGTTAGAAGACTGAAAACAGAATATACAGTATACATATCATTACTTAATGCACAAATTGCTACAGGTAGTAGCACAATGCATTGTAATAGGTTAAAATACCAAAAATATATAAACAGAGCAGAAATTATTAATATATTCCATCTTAATTAATTTTTAAGTTGCTGTTTTCTTCGTAGACAGAGATGCAGTAGCTTTGTCGGATAGACTTCGAAATTCCGTGGTGATAAACTTCAAAATGGACAAATGTTGCAAAACATAGGTTCATGAAAAGTTTTAGGGCTGATTTTCATTCAAGCCTGCGTTGCTTGTGATTTGGGTGAGTAGCCAATTGAAACACGTGTTTTATTGGGTGTTTTCTTGTAAGATAAATGTAACACGTGTTTCAATTGGTTACTCACCCAAAATCGCAAACAACACAAACTTTCATGAAAATTAGCCCTTACTACATATTGATCAAACATGTTCATTGATTTATATCGAAGCAAAAGTTTGAAAAAATACTATAATTTATTAATTTTGTGAATTATATTTTTTTACAAAATAATCTCCTAAGGGAAAGTTAGACAAAATAGTGAGGTGTAATTTTATTTGTCTGTAGTGTGTATAACAAACAACCAGAATGCTTTTCACTCCAATGAAACTTTCACATTTCTACTACACTGGGATATATGGGGGAGGCTTGTTATCAGTTGTTGCAACATTTGTCCATATTAGACTTAAAGTATGATCCTTTGCCTAATTTTATAGCAAAAGGCTGTTTTCATACCCTTTGCCTACCTTAAGTAATTTTATTTTAAGTGATTTCATTGCCTACCTTAAGTAATTTAATTTCATTCAAAGAAGGTTTCCAAAACTGTACCAATGTGCCCTACGTTGGTAAAGGCCGGGCCCAGATTGGTACATGTTACATTAAATCTCACCATCTTAATTAACGTGTAGATATTATTCGTTTACAAGTGTACATAAATGAAAACATTTATCAACATTCTTTCCTGAACAATTTCTAAACATTTTGAAAAGATTACGAATTTAAATAGAAGATAATGTACAACTCTAGGCTACCTCATAGAGTTAGGAAGAAAATAGAGAGAACATATATGATGTCACATGAAGCCAAATTGCGGTTAAGCGGCAGCCATCTTGTGTGGCCCCATTAGAGTCCCTCTATACCGGGTACTGTGAGGATTACCTTTTTCGATAGAGGATGAGTGTACCTCAGAGAGGCAATACTCGGAAAAGAGGATCTCTAAATATGGGACCAGTTAATATGGCCGCAATGCCCCGTCCCTTCCGTCTCTTGGCTCCATTCCCCTCTCCTACAAAACAGCCTAAGGTTCTCCCTATTTATATTCCTAACTCTATGAGCTACCTTTTTTATTATGTATGGGCTACCTACAAATAAATAAAGTTTGTTTCAATAGTTGCAAGTTGTGAATTATTGGTAATAAAAAGTAATTTTTTTAAAAAATAATTAAAATTGTTATGCTATATTGAATTTTATTTATGGTCTTTAGGCATCCAAGGCTCAGGCTGGGATAGGGGAAGGGAGGGGAAAGGATTCGGAAAGATGTGGTCAGGGCCTATGTTGAAGGTGGCGTCCCGGAATTTGCCTGGTGTGACTGAGGAAAAAACCTCAGTCAGGATGGTAGGCCACTGTAATCGAACCCACGACCTGCCGAATGCCACGCCAACGCTCTACGACTGAGCTTCGGCGGCTCGGTTTATTATGCTTTTTACTTCATACTATGCTTTTACGTTCAAATTTTTGAAAATATGTTTCAAAATTAGTCGTTTCCATATTCGTAGATAACCTGAAGCCTGATAAAGGTAAAACACCATGTTTTAAGGAGCCATTATGCTATTTTATGGTTTTGGGTTTCTCTATCGGTAACACGCGGGTTTAGACAAAATGTCGGTTAAGCTGTACATTGAAATAGAAAATGAATTCCGTTGCCTTTGAAACAACCTCTTGAATTTCTCAAAATAAAAAATAATATACACGAAAGAAAAGAATGGTACTGACTCAGTAGGGCAGATTAAAACAACGGCAAAAGGTACAAATTCATGCCTACCAAAGTGTTCCTTACGGCCATTTTAAGAAAGAATGCAATTTCCAAATGAATGAAAGAAGTTATAAAGACAAATTTGTACTCAAGGAAATATGTGTTCATGCGCAGCAGATATTTTACTGACAACTCTATAAACCGTATTCTACAGAGCTTACGAGTCTAAAAGTAAAATCTTACTTTTGTCTTCGATAATCGTCGAGATCCACCCACAGCAAATGTAGTTGCCTCACCGACGTGTACTTCCAGTATCTTATTGGTCGAATATCAGTGTTGCTCACCACATAGTTCCCATAATTTATCTTTTCCATTAGTAACAGCTAACAGCACTGTACCAATGTGCCCTCCTCTCCCTTATAGTTAAATATTTTATTGCTGTTCCGTATTTCCTGGATATATAATTCTCAACGAAGTCTGTTTTCTCCGTTTTATTCAACGACTATGATAAAATAGGGTAATCATTTAAATCAATTGTAAATTTCTGTACACAAACACATCGAAAACCAATAACACAAACCAGAAGTTTCTGTTTCGGAGTGCAGAAGATATGAGAGCAGTAGGGAGATATTGTTTCAATAAATAAATCACTGTGAAAGGTAGATAGTCTTGAATATTTCCAAAACAACCCCTCCTTTTATCGTCATATAAAAATACTTTAAATCGTTTCAGAATCCTAAAATTTGCAAGTCCATTCGGAGGCACGTTATCCATTAAATCACCAGTCCAACTGACGAAACTGCGTCTGTGATGTACCCAGTACGTAGTTTAACTCCCACTCAATTGATGGCACCATCAGTCCAACGTGAGGGCAACCTCCCCGTTTTGTCAAACTTTCACCTCCTTGACGAAAGTTTCGGTGGATCAGCGGTTAAAGCGCTCACTTCTGACGCTTGAGGTCGTCGGTTCAAACCCTACTCGTGCCATGTGGGCTTTACGATGGACAAATATAGCGTGCGTGAGTTTTCTCGGGGTACTCCCGTTTCCTCCCCTTCATTCCACTAATCATCTCATCATCATCCATCCGACCTGAGCCAAAATTGCCTAAAGGCCTTAAAAACTAAATTCTTTATTGTACTATTATACCACATATAGGTTTAACCTAACGTTAAGTAAGCATCTTGATAGACTAACCCAAGTTATTTTGAACCTTCATTCACTGTGTCACAACGTTTACTCTGTCTTCAATTGATGACATTTTACATGATAATTTATTAAATACCGTAAAAGTCCGCTTTAGACGACAGCATTTATGCTACGATGAATCGTACAATTAGCAGTAGTGCCAGAGTGTGAAAGCAAGAATGCTACAATAGGGCAAGATGCTGTGGTATAAATCCATAACTTTTTTTCTTTTTACGCTGGCACACTGCTTTCGCTAAGATTCGTCGTACGAGAAATTGTATCGTCTATAGCGGCCTTATTTAGGTTTTACTTTTAATTTAGTGAATGTAAAAAAACGAAGTGGTGCTCTTGACGATCCGCCATTGTGAAGCTGTAATTGACGCTAAATCGGATTATGACTGAATTCATGGAATGGATGGAGCAGTGAGTAGTGAGCATCGATGCAAAATGTAGTGCATTTTCTTTTACAAATATTACAACTTTTCGGCTTTTACCTCTCAAAATTACTATCCCATAGTGTTCCCAATATTATACAGTGTTTGTAGAAAGTTTTTGGTTCCAAACAGTTAAATCGCAAGTGGAAATAATACCTAAATTTTATTTATTATTATTTTTTTATTTATTTAGTGACAACACAACAGGCAATGGCCTAATTATAGTGTTGAGTTTTACAAAGTATATGTACAGACTTTATTGACAATTGAATTTCTAAATTCTTTAGGTGACATATAGCATACGTCCAGATCATTGTGAACTGTACAGAGTTGGTTATATATAGTACAAATTCTCCAGATTGGTGACCTCATCAAGATATTCGTTCTTGCCTTTTTACAGTGGAAGAAACTAGTATTATTAACGCGAGTTTTAGATGATGGGACACGAAACTGTAATGTCGAAACTAAATCCATACAATCTAACTTATTTTGAACAATTTTTTTAAGAAATAACAGATCAGCATGTTGCGCCTTTGTTCTATCATAACTATCATAACATTGTAACTATCATAAGCAGGATAGATTCGAGTTTCTTTAAAAGTCAGGAATTTAAGAAATTTTGATTGGATTTTCTCTAATTGTTGGCAATGTTTCAATTGATATGGATTCCAAATAGAAGAAGCATATTCTACCTTGGAGCGAACATAAGCATAGTAATTTTTTTCCAATGTTGATATGTTGTTGAATTCTCTTCCCGTCCTAATTACGAATCCTAGTAACTTCAAGGCTTCATTTGTTATATTTGTAACATGTATGTTAAAAGTCAATTTCGAGTCAAAACTGACACCAAGATCCTTAACTACAGTAGGTCTGTTTAGTACAATTTTATTAATGGAATAATCAAATTGATGAGTGGCTTTATTTCTATTAAATGATAGTACTTTACATTTACTTATGTTGACTCCAAGTTGATTAATAGCACACCAGTTTGCAATATTATGCAGTCTCCGATAGAGTTGACTTTTGTACATATTTTAAAGTCATCTGCAAATAACAAGTTTTCATTATCAGACACACAATCAGGAAGGTCATTAACAAATAAGAGGAATAACAAAGGTCCTAGGTTCGAACCTTGAGGAATTCCTGAGAGTGCAGAATATTCATATGATTTGTATTCTTTATAGACAACTGATTGCTTGCGATTTGTTAAGTACGAATAGAGGAGCCTTATCACCGTGGGTGAGAAGTAATAGTGATTTAATTTTTCCAGTAATATATTGTGGTTAACCCTGCCAAATGCTTTCTCAAAGTCAATATAAATCACATCAACTTGCTTACCTTCGTCCATCGAATTTGCTATGTAGTCCGTAACAAGTGCTAAGTTTGTTACCGTGGATTTCTGAGAAACAAAGCCATGCTGCTTAGTTGAAATAACTGGTTGAATATGATTACTAATTCTCTTGTATAAGATCTGTCCAAATACTTTTGCAAAAGCTGGTAATATTACAATTGGCCTGAAGTCATTAATGTCTCTACTATTATTAGATTTTGGGATAGGACAAACCAGGGCAGATTTCCATTTGTCTTGGAAAGTACATGTTTTTAGGGATAAGTTAAATGCTATCAATAGTGGATATTTAAATATATCAACACATCCCTTAACTACATATGAGGGTATGCCATCAGAACCAACTGTCGTTTTCGATTTTAAATTTTTGATAGTATTTTCAACTTCCTTTAGTTGAATTTGGTCAATGCACAGTGTCCCTATTTCATCATTTCTATTTCTAACAGCATCACCATTAAGATTATTATATGTGTGAGAGGAGGATAGAAATACCGATTGAAAATACTGAGCGAATGAAATTCCTTATCTCATCAGTCCTAGACAGCTCCTGACCTTCAAATTTTAATACATTTGGCGGTAGGTGCCTTTTTTTATTTTTGATAAAATTCCACAGTTCGCTCGGGTTGGTATTAATATTATTTTCAGAATTAATTATAAAACTCTTATAAGCAATTCTAATGTCTCTTAATTTCCCTACGTAATCGAGCAAATTCTTGATAGAAAGGTGCTGAGTTCATGGTTTTGACCCTGGATTGTTTATGATAATATGCCTTGACCTTAAGTTTTCTAATAATATATTTGGTGAACCAACACGGATACTTTGAAACAGTACTTATTTTACGAGGAACACACCTATCAAATATTTCATAGACAATATTATAGAATTTACTCACTAAGTTTTAACATTCCGATACACTTGTAAGAATTCCCAATCAATAGCTTGTAGTTCCTGATACAACATCAGAAAATTTGCCTTCCTAAAATTATAATAATAAATGTTACTTTTCTGCTTTTCTTTCTTGACCTTTCTGTTAACTATTTCTATTATTATAGCTGGGTGATGGATATATTCCGGTACCAACGGTAACAATTCTCTATTAACTTCAACGTTTTCAAGATTTGACAGAACTAGATCTAGTGTACGATTATTATTATTATTGGCAACATTTTTGAATGATCTCAAATCATAAAAATTTATAAAATTATATAAATTTCTACACTTTAAAGATGCGCTTTGCTCAAAATCAAATTCGGTACCGGTTATCTCCGGTAAATTGAAATCACCAATGAGGAGAATAGGACTGCCTTGCAGACAAGTGGATTCAATGCATGCAAATAGGTTATCATACAAATCTATACCTGAAACCGGTTCAAAATATACAACACAGATAAACATTGGTCTCCCCTTTACAGTTATTCTAGCAATCAGACACTCATATTGATCATCACAGTTATTCAATAAACACAGATTGTATTTTTCAAGAGCCGAGATAAGTACCCCTCCCCCCTTTGACTTTCCAGTTTTATTAATATTGCGATCCTGTCTTAAAACAGTATACCTATTATCAAATAATTCACTGTCATAATGAGATTCATTAATCCATGTTTCAGTAATTGTAATTATGTCGTAATTATTTGATATTACACTACATAAGTCATTTGTTTTACCGCGCAAGGATCTAGCATTCTGATTATAAATTCGCAGCAATTTCCTTGTTTCACTAAAACCACTAGTTACATTTGGAAAATGATTGTACCCTTCACTGACTTCAGTTGAGGAAAATTTACCCTTTCCCCCTTCACATTCCTTTCTTTGTCAAACTTTGTTCCTTGGGGGTTGTACCATGTGACATGGAGTGCGCAAGAAGTTTGTTAGGAAAGTTCCAGAAGAAGGCGACTACGATAGACAAGAACTATAATATAATGATTGTAAGACTATTTCATTATCAAATGCAAAGTATTTATCATATGTTTCTCTCAATAGGGCTACAAATTAAGCCCTGACAAGACAAGACCAGACACGCTAAATCAGAGTAAAATATCTCGTCTTTTGTTTCAAATTAACCATAGGAACTAAGAAATAAGACTAAAATGTATGTTGTCTTTGCAGGCTTTGGTCTACCTATATAGATACACCAGGCATCTCATCAGTACTGCATTAGAAGCTTTCAATATACTGATCATTCCATTTTACACGAATCTGAATACAGAGGTAAATAGTCTTGTAGTTTTATTTCTTTATTTATACAGCATATAGGGCTGGTTAGATGCTTCGTTTTATAACTATGTGGTGTTTCTGTTGACAACATTGTTACACGTCTGCTATCATGGAAGAATACTAATGGTTACGCCATCGTCTCCTTTTTCTGTAGACTACGGCAGGAAATAATACCAAGCAAGCAAAGGCGGGTAGTTAAATGTTTTAGTTATTTTTTACAAGCGGGCTATTACAATACAACTCCTCTTTGGACACCTGCGGTTCCTTCGAAAAGTGTCCGACATAGAGGAGTGTCCAAGATAAAAGCGAAAGTGTTCCTATCCATAAAAATATGACTATGCTTTTGTATATAGTCCAGTCAAACTGTAGAGAGTAGGTGCATTAATTCAGGTAGTTCTGAATTTTGGGTATGTTGTATGGGTCGTGCAAGTGAACAAAAATTTGAAGTTTTTCAATTTCAACGAGCGCCGCCGGCGCCACCAGCGCAAATAGAACTGCAAATTTTCGTTCATTTTTCGTTTTTTGTCGACTACCTCCTAAACAATGTGCTTAATAGAAAAGGTGAACGGTTTTTCTACTTCAAATAGTTTTGGAGATTCTACTTCAAAGTTCGGGAATTTTTTTCCAAAAAAAGAGAAAAGTACAGATTTTCAGCCGGATTTCTAAATGGCGAGTACTACGACAAGATGTTATATAACAAGTTGTAAACTAGAGTAAATTGCCTACAATTTGACTACAGAACGGTTTTTCTACATTTAATAGATCACGAGATGCAGAACTTTAAAAAAAAATGTTGTTTTTGGAAAATGTAAAAATTGAATTTTGATTGTTGTATAGGAATGAGTTGCTATGACAACATTGAAAACAACATATTTGCAAATTAACAACTTTTTAACAAGAATAATATGTTAACGAAGGAATTATTCATCAACATTTTTTTTATCGAGAAATTTCACAATTTTTTCCCGTTTTGAAGAGCCAGGATGGTCATAATCGATAGTTTCGACCAAGTGATCCACATTCAATTTCCGTTTCTTCAAATTTCACTAGTTGAACGTTCAAACTATCATCTTCCAGCTGTTCATTTGCCATGTCTGTAGGTAATGGAGCGTCAACATCCGCTGCGTCGCAGTCCAAAATGAGGGGTGCTGCATTTTTGCAGACATTCCCAATACAATGTTTGCATATCGAGGAGCAATTCAGCCCTGCTTTTCTGTATCTGCATGAATTCGTACAACATTTTTTCTTTTTTTTTTGCAGGCATAAGAGATGTAGTGGAGCAGGGATTGTGGAGTTGGGTCCTCTTCTGCTTATAGGGTAAAGAGGTTCCGCGGTGTGCTCATCCAGCCCAATTGTAAAGAGTCGACTGAGGAGAAAACATGAGTAGAAAACCTTTACCGCACTTTTGAACACATTTTTGTTGACTGCTGAGGAGTACAAGAAGATCTATGTCCTCAGCAATGACTATCACAGCATCATAATTAGGGGCTTCATCGTATAAGCCTAAAACAAACTTGTCCTTAAACATTGTATCTAAATACTCACAAGCAGAAGCTCCTCCAGAAGCTTGCTTTTTAAGTGCTCTAATGAAATCCTGAACTGACTGATATGCTGGTGCAGCAAGTTAAACTTCTATCTTTCCGCTATATTGCATGAAGTCGTTCCGAGATATTCAATCAATTTGCTTTCGATTTCATCGTATGAACTATCGTGTACATTAGCCGGTAAATATATCTTAACAAATCTAAGCCTCAGAGCCTATTGAGTCTAACAACATATTAATTGTTTATCTTCTGACACAGAATGTGCACAGCAGCAATGTTCGAAGCGTTCTAAGTAAGATTCCACATTTGCTTCGTGAATATTTAATGTTTCTAATCCCACATTAGATGACAACATCCTGTGAAGTACTACAAACTGCGCCAATGTAAAAAAGTACAAGTAATTTCATCCAATTAAAACTTTAACCTTGATTCAATTATATTAACTTCAGGCTATTATACCCAGCCATAGTATAGTACATCTTTTATCAAGTTCTCTGCACTAAATTGTTTGGGGTTAGTTCAATTCCAAGTTACAGTTCGATTTCAAGAATGTTGCTATTAATATAATTACGAAGAACACGTATCCAGAAGTTGGTTTTGGAAGGGATACACGGGCTTCCGAGAGAGGGGATGAAACGTATAATAATATATATAATTAGTTAGTTACCCCTAAAGTTATACTAATTTTCAATTTTACTCTGAGTTTTGGGGGTCTGGACCCACCCCTAAATACGTTCCTGGCAACTGCGCCACTATTTATGGACCAAAGCACTTTTAATCATGTTTCCTGGAAGTTCCTGATGTCCTCCACTCCTCTACCCAGTTTGGGCTAAAAACCGTTTTCAACCATCTGTGGGTTTACTTGTTAGTGGAAGCTTGCAATGAGATAGGTGTACAGGTGAAAGAGGACAAAACAAAATACATGATAAGCCAAAATATAGAAGATAAGGAAATAGATACATAACAAATTAAGAATGAGATCATAGAAAAAGGTAACAAATTTAAATGCTTAGAAGCATTTTATGTAACTAGCAAGAACGAGATCACGGAAGAAATACAGAGTCGCTTAGCATCGGGCGACTCATGTTTCTATTCAGTCCAGAAACTCCTAACCTCGCGATTAATATCGGAAGTTGGAATGCGACCCTAGCAGATGAACATCAATTGCGTGTGCTTGAAAATAAAGTTTTGAGGAAGATGTACAGGCCAAAACGGAACGAGACGACTGGAGAATAGAGGAAACTACATAATGATGAACTGCACGTACTGTATCATTCATAAGAATAATAAAATTACGACGACTTAAGATGGGCAGGCCATGTAGCTGGATTGGGTGATAAACGATTATACACCATTATGGTTGGGAAGCCGGAGGGAAAGAGACCATTGAGAAGACCGACACGTCGTTGGGATGACAATATTTGAAGGGATCTTTGAGAGGTAAGGTGTTCATAATAAAAATTGGCTTGATGTTGCCCAGGATAGAATCCAATGGCGAACGTTTGTTACTGCGGCGATGAACTTGCGAGTTCCGTTACCCATAGAGTTAGTTCAATCAATTGCAGTTGTAATTATTTTTCTTATACTTGAAGACAATTAGTAATAGCATAACGATATGAGCATATTCATGTTTTTATTTTATTTTCAGAGCGCGATGAAGGATTTGCGGGAGAAAGTCCATGGCTTTTGGAACATGATGGATGAGTTATACTTTAGACAAGGAGAAATCATTAAAGGCTTGTTTGGTGTACGTTTTTATTGCAATAGTAGTTTACCTAACCTATCATAGTTTTCCATGAAAGTGAAAGTTCGGAAACATTTAGTTTATCCATTTGATAACTTTCAACTTGTAGTAAAGAATTTAGAAATTAAGTTGAATCTAATTTCAGTTAGGGAACGTTATATTCGTTCTAATTTTGAAGTTATGTACAGGACGCTGTGAGGCATATCCTATTCCTTTGTTGTTTCATTGTTCGATTACATTAATAGAAGAGTCTAGGCAAAACTATAATTCCTCAACGAACCAAACCTAAAAGATTGGATAACTTTTCAAAGTTCTTCAATCTTATCGACAAACAAATACTGAGAATGGATTTGGTATATGTACCAAGCTTTAGAAATACGGTATAAATTGAGTGTGTTTCCGCAAATTCAACTTCATCACAGGAGGTTATATCAGGTCTTACAAGATAGTTTTAATCTTAACGTGTTCTATTATAAATTTACGTTAAAATGTTGAGAACTCATGGTGGTTTATCAAACAAATTTATGAGATCTTTGAGAGAAGGGTCTATTGCAATGGAACGATAGTAGAGTTAAAAAAAGTTATATTTTAGACAACACAGCAATTGCAGAGAAGCACCTGAAAATTATATTGAATTCAATCATAAATTGATGTAATGTTAAATATTTTTATTAAATAATTATGGGAAGTGTTTATTTATCACACTCATCAGTATCTTCTTTTGGGTATAGACAGAGTCAAAAGTTCTTTCTTGTTGGTGACATTTATTTTACGAATAAGTTTGGAATATATTTGAACGATTTGAGTAGAGTTTTCAGCAAATTAAAGGAGAACGTAATTTTCTGTAAGTTACAGAAAACAGAACATAAATCGGTTCATCCATTCCAAAGTTATTTGCAAAAGAAATCTTACCAAAGGGGACGAACTTTTGTTGTTGGCTGTACAAACACACACACACACACAAATAAATTGATGAATATTAATTCTAAAACTACTCTTAATTATTCATTTAAAATATTGACATTTCATCATTTTTTAAATTTAAATTCAATACAATTTTCAGGTACTTCACCATACGAATAATATGTACACTGTAAAAAATAAAAGACAGTATGGTTGTTTCAAACTATTGATTCAAATTTTATGAGGTGATTTACTCGCACGGTAAGAGGAAAAAAGTTCCTTTCAGGGAGTGTCCAAAATTGTATGGTTTCGGAGCTACAGGTACACAAAGTGACATGATTTCGTTATGAGTGACGTAATATCTTGACGAATAATAACGAAAGGAGAGTCGACTTAGCAGACAATGTATTTGAATTACGTTTATGACTGAAAAAGGCAGTTTGGAAGGGACTTGTATGTTTGTGTACTTAAGAACAATTTCTTGACGATTATTTTTACGATGGGAATCTACCTATCAATCATATAATCTATCCAATGATTCTGCCAGACCCCCCTGTAGGGGGTGTCACCCCGTAAAAGCTCGAGATGACTCCCCGAACGTTATTTTTTTTACGATAAATATCGGTAGAAACCGTGCAACCCCCTTCGAATTTTGACTTTACACTCCGAAACTGAAAATGCTGGCAGAATCCCTGAATCCAGTGTTCGATTTGTAGCGGGGGATGGTTGGGATTATCCCCCTCTCGGCAAAAATCTTCTCTGGTACTTTATACCTCTAACCTGGGATATGGACGATCCCAAAATACCGTATAATACATATCTCGCTATTTCTTCCCCCCTCTCTGGAAATTGCACAAATCGAACACTGCCTGAATCTACCCCTAAATCATAAATTTTGCTCAAATAAATTTAGCTATAGGTTGGATTCTGATTAACTAAACCAGCATGTCTTAACCCATGTCGAGAAATTACTTCATTTCTGACGATGGATTTTTCGTACCTCTAGCTTCCACCGTTTTAGAGAGATTCCTCCAGAGAAACTTTTATTCTTCTTTACGTGAGTAATCACCTTTCAAAATTTGTCTATGTGCTTTGGAAATATTCTGTACATATTTAAGAAAGATTAAAGCACGTGCAATGCTAATATGGCTAAACTATTTTAAAGATAACGTATACACTATGTTTTAAATTGTTTTCATCCAACAGCCTCATGCGATAATAATTAACCTCTTTTCTATTTGTAATTTCAGATGCCGCTGCATACAATTCCGGTAACTATGCGGCAAATATGGGACACGGTAGCCTTGTTTTATCCAACATTTATTCATGTTTAAAAGCACATTCGGACCATCTCCGTTCAATTGGAGAGTGACCCAAAATAAGGAAATAAGCAAACAAAAAACTCATTTTCAACGAAATGACTGAAAATGTAAATCTTATCAGTAAAATATTTTTAAAAATACTTCTTGTCTCAAACTTATTTTATTATTTAGCAGTTTTTAAAAGACATAGATATTTGATTTTATTATTATTATTATTAATGCACATTAAAAATAGAAAATTTGCATTACGTTTGATTAAAATTTGCGGCAGCAAAGGAAAGTGTAACAGGAAATTTAACCCCTGTCCCAGAGTCCTGACCGGTTTTCTTATTGTGCTGGTTTCTGCATATTTGTAGCAATGTTAAATCAAAGTGCTAAAATAATAATAATAATAAACAATGTTATCAGAAGACTCACTTTTAATTACTTCTGTCTGTTAAAATGCGTTCACAACAATG
Source organism: Lepisma saccharinum (assembly GCA_022664845.1). NCBI lineage: Eukaryota > Metazoa > Arthropoda > Insecta > Zygentoma > Lepismatidae > Lepisma > Lepisma saccharinum. The sequence continues at coordinate 42,970 of JAGDQP010009587.1, forward strand.
TCCAACCCACGGCCCGCAGCTTTTGCCTTTCTGGTCCGTCACATATGATCTCGTTTTTTTACGTATCCGATATTAGCGTTTAAAAGCTATACAATTAAACGACGCGTACGATTACTATGCTATTTGTGTCAGAGAGAATTCTGGCCGTAGCCTACGAGAAAGATAAAAAAAAAATGCCATAACAAATAGCTTAATTACGATACCTAATTAATAGTGAATTAAACACTACGAAATTTAACTACACGAATAACTTGCCTACAGTCCGTGACGTAAGCGCTGAGCGCTAAGGCCTTACCTTTCTCGTAGGTCATGCTCTGGCCCGTGAAGATCGTGTTAAATTTTTATGTGTCACATGGGCAAAACAAGGTTGTACATTACTGCTATAAGCAGTTCAATTGTAATTTGTTCACAATTGTCCTATGCAATTGTTACATCTTTCATACATCATAAGTATCTCAGTATGTCTAGTTTAATATAGGGTATTAGCTCGTGATTCCAAACGATACTTTGTGGAAGTTGTTGGTTTACAAAATAGTTAAAAGTGGTTAAAAGAAAATGTGCCTTCTCGTCTGCAATTCAATCAAAATATCCGTATTTGAAACCCATTAATTCCATAAGAGGATAGCGTTATTGTTCTTCAGAAGTCTATGCCGCATGGTGAAGACTCTGAAGTGAAATATCAGCTGGATCATAGTTTTATATAGCTGGAATGTACATCGAAATTAGTGGAAATATGTTTTGAACAGATATTTTGGTTTGCGAAAACGAAATACGAGGCAATAATAAACGTTGTAGCTCCTTCTGCGATGTCAAATTTACAATAGGACCTCCAAGTTATAAATACCAATTCTATATGTTAACATTTAAAAAGAATGCCTGTTGTGCGTTATTTTAAGCCCTCTGAAGGGGTTAAAATGAATCTACTTAATTTTCAACTGTTGTCTGGTGAATTCTCGTAACTAATTTAGTGTCTTAAAAAATGGAACGTATTGAACAAAAAATATTCTTTGTGCAGAATGTTTATTGTAAGCTTAGAAATAAATCATAGTGAAATTGTAGATATTGTGATGGAGCATAATTATATTGTCCATAACTGTATCCAAGCAGCTGTTGATTGGCTTCCAGTTGATGTTGAAAGTAGCTCTTGCTGGAACTCGAATGAATACTTCACTTGAGAAATATTATTGCTTCCATAGATTTAGGAAGAAAATAGAGAGAACATACATGACGTCACATGAAGCCAAATTCCGGTTAATCAGCAGCCATCTTGTATGGCCCCATTAGAGTCCCTCTATACCGAGTACTGTGAGGATTGCCTTTTTCAATAGGAGGATGAGTACACCTCAGAGTGGCAATACTCGGAAAAGAGGGTCTCTAAATATGGGGCCAGTCAATATGGCCGAAATGCCTTGCCCGTTCCGTCTCTTGGCTTCATTCCCCTCTGCAACAAAACAGCCTAAGGTTCCCTCTATTTATATTCCTAACTCTATGATTGCTTCTATCACCTCTGACGTTTGACGATAAGATTATAGGTTGTTTGAAGTGAATGTTTTGTCTTTTTCGCTAGCAAAAATTATTCTTATTCTCCTAAAAGAGACACAACGTCTTAAAAGGTTCAGACAAGATTTGTCCCGATTTTGCTTGAAAAAAAAAAATGGTAACTCTACCAATATGAAAGTTTGCCTAACATTTGAAGCAAAGTTACTAGTTATTTCTGGAAAAATGTGCAACAAAAATTACCACTTAATACTGCTGACAATTTTCAAAAATATATATATTGGTTCGACAAGTTCTGGTACCGTTCTCATTTATAATGTAATTAGCTTGAAAGGTTGAGTTAATTCAAGCGTTGGTGTAGGTGTAAAAACTCCCCCATCTCCGGCAGGGTGAGTGAGCTTCCCGGTCCCTGAAATTCGACATTTTATCGACTGTGGTTACACCGTTAGATTAGCAAAAAGGTTGGAACGTTTTAAAAATGCTCAATCTGGGAATCAACAACCATTTAGGACAATATTAATCGTAATTCATAATTTTACCACCACCCAAAATTCGATTTTCTAAAAGAAAACGAGATTTTAAGGAAAGCAATATTCAAAATTTCAATCGGTGTCTGGAATGAGAGGACTGGTCAAGCGTAATATTGTGTGATTCTTCGTCAGTTAATGAAATGTTTAGAGTATTTTTGAGTAAGTTCAAATTTCTATTTGAACATTAATTGTTTTCCCTACATAAGCATCGTAATAAATCATGCTAATAAAAAGAAATGGATTACAAAAGGTATACAAATATAGTGCGAAATAAATGAAAACACTTCCCTTATGCCTTGTTTAGATTACTAACATTTTACGATGGTAAAATTTATGGGTAAAACTAACTTGCGTTCAGACTACCGAACTTAACGTGGTTATCGTGCTTCTACTACCATTGTCTGTAAAGAAACAGGTTGAGATTCCCGTGGTTGAGTAAAGAATCTACTTGTTACACGGGAGAGGATTAAATTATTAAAAAGTGAACACAAATGAATTAATTGTAGCGTCACATTTTGTAGATAAGTTCTGCCATCATTCTTTCATATTTTAAAAGTAGTACACACCACTATTATACTATATATTTCGATAAAGAAATAAATAAACTCACGAAGTGATTCGTGCCTTATAACTAACTTGCGTTTAGACAGTCGTTTCTTACTAACGTTACAAGATAACCGTCGTAAGTTGACGCTAGTTAAATTTGAAACCCGAGTTAACGGTAACTACCGTTTACATTACTAAAATGAACTCAGGTTAACGTTAACCATGGTAAAATGTTAGTAATGTAAACAAGGCATTAATTGTAAAAGAAACCAAAATTATTGAAATACTATAATAATTACAAAAAGACATTATAAACAGGTAATAAAACAAGCCAAAATGTCCTACTATAAAAATCTTTTAGATAAGTCAGAAAATGTAAAAAAAAAAAAAAAAAAAAAAAGGTATGGAACATAAAAAAACACGAAACTGATACTAACAAATAGACGCCTCAAAACCTAGATCTTACCACCTCAAATAATGAAATCTGCAAGGACCCTCATGCCGTAACCGAAATTTTAAACTCCTTTTATAGTAAAATAGTTCATAAAACACTCACTGCGCAATCTCCACCGCAATCAGCCCAAAGCAAACCTAAGCCAATACCTCAAGTAACAAGTTTTTTCTTCCTTACACCCACTAACGACACTGAAATAATTTCAATAGTAAGCAAATTTAAAAATCACAGTTCCGCAGGACCTGATGAGATCCCTGATTTTTTTTTATTAAACGGTGTATTCTATTACCATACCACTGTCTTACATTATAAATGTCTCCTTCATGCATGGGGGATTTCCTGATTGATTAAAATGGTCTTTAAGAAAGCCGCTCCATAAGAAAGGAGATAAGAGAAACAGAATTATAGATTAATGTCATTATCATCCAAATTTTCTATGATACTTGAGACCTTAATGAAAAATAGACTGCTAGCTCCCTGAAGACACCACACAATAATAATTGATTCTCAGCATGACTTCCTCAATAATAAATCTACACCTACTACAATACTTGACTTTTTAGAGGAAATAATAACATCAGTAGATAGTAAAACATATCCTTTCTCAATTTTTTTGTGATTAAAGTAAAGCATTCGACTGTGTAGACCATTCATTATTATTATGCAAGTTGCCACTCTTATGTCATTAAAGGCATTGCAAATGAATGGTTCGCATCCTATTTAAAGGATAGACGTCAATATGTGGAAATAAACTATGAAGATGGACGCAGTATGTGTACATACAAAGTTTCCTCTAAATCATCCTTAGTGAATATAGGTGTTTCCCAGGGATCTGTGTTGGGCGCCCTATTGTTTCTTATTTACATTAATGATCTATCAACAAATATTGAACAAGGAAAACTTATTCTATACGCAGATGACACAAATATAATAATAAAAGCAAACAAAGGTACAGAATTACAAGCGAACATCAACAACACTAGATCCTCTAAGCGTGAACATTATAATTATTTGGTTTTAAACACGGAAGAAACTAAATACATGTGTTTTTCCATCCAACATTGAATCACCATTTCCCCCATTTAACTATTAACAACAACTGTACTAAATGCGTAAAAGATATAAAGTCCCTTGAATTACAAATCGATTTTAAACTCAACGGGAAAATTCATATTACAAACTTGTGCAGCACCCTGCCCTCAGTAATTTTTATGTTAAATCACTAGCTTCTATATCAGATGAAACAACTTTGGTATCTTTATACTATGTATCGTTTTACTCAAGACTCAAATATGGCCTTGCACTTTGGAGGCCTTCAAGTGATTTAATAAAAGATTTAGATTACAAAAGAGGTTGGTCAGAATTATCACACATAAGCATTTTCGTAGCAGTTGTAGGAAAGTTTTTCACGATTTAAATTTACTCACAGTTCCCTCTCTCTGTATATACAGTGGAACCTCGATATATCGAACCTCAGGGGGAACGAGAAAACTTCCAATTATCGAGGATTTCGATATACTGAGGTTCGATTTATCAAGGTGATTTCCGACTGACTGCGATATATAGAGGTTCACAACAACACGAACTAAGTTTCTCACACGCGCACTTTTCTGTCAAACTGGACTCGAACTAGCTGATGACAACGAAGAGGGAGGGGTATTGCATGCGATAACAACTGTAAACAATGGTGGGGGGTAACAGATTGCAACATGAAAGATTGTCGTTCAAAGAACAAACTGAGTTTCGTCTAAATACAGTACAGTATTATAGATTTTATCAAAACAACTTCGATATATAGAGGGTTTCGAATCAAAACTTCGATATATAGAGGTGCGGTGCCAAGTATGAAAATAGCAAGCAAGTATGAAAATTCGAAATATCGAGTGTTTCCTAACCAGTCCTTCGATATATAGAGGTAAAAATACACATGGGAGTGATAGCAAGTTCAAGGGGAATGGAAGAACTTCGATTTATCAAGGAACTCGATATATCGAAGTTCGACATATCGAGGTTCCACTGTATGTACAAAGTACTCATGATGAAAAAAAATGTTAATACGGCGAACCTAGTACTCAATTGAAGAGTACCTAACGGATGATTAAATTTTATATTTATATTGGTTCTTTTAGTATTTGTTTCTATACTGCAACTGTAATGGATATTTTTAGTGTATTGTGTATAATCATATTTACTGTGTGCAATATTTATGTTGAATTTATTAGCTATTATGTTCTCTTATTCTATATTGCAAGTGTAATATATATATATATATATATATATATATATATATATATATATACACTGCTTGTCAAAAATTCCGGAACGGCTAAATATCTCGGTTAGAATACGTTTTTTGAAAAGATACCAAAGTTGCAGAAAATCAACAGAGCAGAGCTATCGGATGAGCAAGCCAATCGAAATATGTGGGGCCCAACTTTGAGTTTTTAAATGGGAATCCCCACCTTTTAATGCAGATCCGGTATCTACAGAAAAAAAGTAAATCAGAATATGACCTGCTTTTTCTGTGGTAATCTCTTTGTGGCTGATCTACTTGTGTACGAAATTTGAAGTTGGGTTTCCACATATTTTCAGTGACCCGAGCTCTGTTGATTTTCTGCAATTTTTATCTCTTTCAAATTTTCAAAAAACCCACAATCTAACCGAGATATTTATCCGTTCCGGACCTTCTAGCACTTCTCATTAGTCTGCTCTGTGCCCCTGTAGGGACCAGGACCCACATCCTACATGTAAAAAATCAAAGTTGCGGGTCACACAGGATCTCACACATTTTGATTGTCTATCTCATCCGATAGCTCTGTTGATCTTCTGCAACTTTTGTCTATAATTTTCAGAAAAAAATCGCATTCTAGCAGAGACATTTAGCTGTTCCGGACCTTTAAACACTTTTCACCATTAATCTGCTCTCCGGCCCTGTAGGCCTACAATTTTGAGCAGGACATATTCTGATCTATTTTTTCTTCGTGAATACAGAATCTGCATTAAAAAGTTGGGAATGTCATTTAAAAAAGCAAAATTTAGCTCAGTGGGGACCGCACAATATACCAAAATTTACTCTGTATAATTAGTTGTAAATTTTATATACGTATATGTTTATTATTGTATAAATGTCTATTAGATTTTTAAGTACTTGTAACCTGGACCTGTTCTATACCATATTTGCACATCTATGCAGAATGTAATGGTCAACAGAACGTAATGAACTGGATACAGACCAAAGTGATTACGCACAAAATAGAATTGATAACGTTCTTTTCAACTTACAATAATTTACTACCTTTAATACGCAGGCATAATGAAACAAAACAACAAAAGTAATTATGACACACGAAGCGAGACAAAGAATTAAGAACAGAACATGTCCTGGCGCTGTTACTGTAGTGTTGATCATCGTAGTTGCAACATCTTGGTTGGACAACAGAAAAAGGTAACAATTTCCATCGCAAGATAATATAACGTAAAAAATGTCAACCGTAAACCAGATCTGTTCCAAAGCACTTTCCTTTCATTTTCGTATCTCTACATCCTCTTGACAGCTTAAATATTCCGACATTTTGATTCCTAATTCTTCGGTCTCTGCGAGAAGCTTATATCTGAAATTCGAATATATTTTGATTTTCATTCCTCCAAGCGTTAATAGGGCCGTCATGTAACACACTAATCCTAACTGAAGGATTTGTTTACATTTTTGAACTTTGCAACATCTGACCCTGCATTCTGGTTCTTAACCTTTTGGGTTACCACATGCTCATCTTTATTAGACTTGTCCTTTGATCTTTTTGAAAAAACAAACAAACAAATATTCTTCTTTTTAGCACTGAAGATATAAGAAAAAATTATAAAAACTTACTTTTCTTTAAAAAAAAATGGTACTAATAATTAATAAATAATTTTGGTTATGCATAACTAAAAAGAAAGCATGGGTCGTGCTCTCATTTAGTTATTTCATAAATTCATTTGGCGGGCCCCATGCTTTTCTTTTTAGTCGTGCATAAACAATTCTTTTACAATTTTTAGTACGAATTGTTTAAGAAAAGTATGTTTTAAAAAAGTTTTAATTTTTTTTCTAGTTATTTCGGTGTTCGGATACTTTTTCTCAAGCTGATGTTGTCACACAAATCCTAAAGTGTTCTGCAACCAGTCAAACACAACATCGTTGTGCGCTAGTATTTATTTTAGGATAAAGAAGTCTTTACTAAAAATGATAAAACATGCTATTAAAATATATAGAAATATATGATAGTAACAATGGAATATTGTCTTGTCACCCGACTTACGTCGCTGTACAAATTTCATCATTGTATGACGTCGGGAAATGAGTTAAATTAACGTTGCAAGATTTGAGGGCATGATGAACCATTGTGAATTAAAGAAAAGTATGTAAAAAAGGATTTTCGATTACGACTGATACGCCACAGTAGCATTTGAAAATAAACAAATAAAACACACCTATTACAACTTGCGTACTGTCAATATCAAAAGTGGCTTCAGTTCGATAAATTTTTCTTTTCCAAATATGGACCAGATTTGAATATTTTTCTCCTGTAATTTAAAAAAACAGTATCTTCTAAGTCATGGAAGAATATTCTCAAATCCGTCCATCCATTTTCATAAGTAGGTTAATCAATTTAATAATTGCTACATATGAAATGTAGGCCGAATAATTGTGTATGTTACATTTGATCGATTGTACCAAGTACCATTTTTCATATTCTAAAATCCATTACCTGGAATCGCCACAATTCATTATTTTTTTTACAAGCAATCAGGGTGTCTACCACTCTGTAAAACTCAGGGAAATTTATGATCTGAACCTGTCCACAGCTGGTAAGAGCACTGCCCCGGCAATGCAGAGGTCGTGAGTTTGATCCCCACGATGACCGTATTTTTTTCAATGTGTTAACATCCTCTATTTTAAAGAAATTATCTTTTTTCACTTGTGAAGTACCAATAACGTATGGATTTGGTGGTGATGGGATTAAAAAAATGTCATTTCATTTTATTTACGCGTTCCACTATACTAAGAACTCAGGGAATTAAAAAAATATATCTGGAAAACCTGAAAAACTCAGGGAATTGAAGAAAAAAAATATATCTGGAAAACCTGAAAAACTCAGGGAATTTCAAGTCACAAAATTGACAGATACTATAGTAATGTTCTTTGCAATCCAAAAAGGTTAGGTTTGATAAAAAAAAAAATCAAGAGCACTAGTACCCTTACGCATGTTAAATGGGTTCTGGTGATAAGAACACCTCACTGCTCACTGGAATGCCAAAGAAATAAACTTTTTATGTACGTTTTATTGATATGTTTACACATAAATACAAATCAACATGTTTTTTTTTTTCTCCTTTTGTTTTGTTTTTTTGGTAATTTAGTGATCTCTATATGAATGCAGATTAGTTTTCTTCGGTTTGTTTCTTTAAAAAAAAACAAAAAATGAAAATTACATCTGTACATCTGCGACGCTGAAAAAACTATGAAAAGACAGAACAAATTTAACATAGATTATCATTCTCTCTGTATAAACAGTAATAATAACATTAGCTGACAAAACTATATCTTATAACAAATTATCTGCAATTTCATTTTTACATGATTACATAATATGATACCTACGCACATAGGAATTGATTTTTTTTAATCTTTATATTATACATACCAATGGCACAATGGATACTACAATAAATTATAAAACAAACATATTGCTCGGGCTTGATATAATAAATAAATTGCATTATTATTACTTCTTCCTTATGAAAAAGTTATATATATATTTATAATACACTAGAAATTACTCGAAACATCATATTTTTTTTTAACTAGACTTGTGGAGGCACAACCTTGGTAATATCAACAAACAATATGACTTTTTTTTAAATATATTACAATCTGCAAGTTTGCTTGTATTTTTTCTTCTTTTTTTTTACTAACTTCTGCAACAACATATTTGTTTTTATACACAATCATGCATAAAATTCAAATTAACTCTTTAATCATGAAATAATTTCATGAAATAAAGAAAAGACACTTGTATATATATATAGATATATATATATACGATTTCTTTCAAACTGCTGTCTTCCAAGGTAATGTCGTATGTAGTAGTTCTTTCATCTTGGATGAATACTTTAATTAGTTCATACGCATTTTCTGTTTTGATGATTCGCTTTACCTTTTTTTATATATATGATTATTGTTAAAACAGTTGTGACATCACAGTTCACTCTGCACACACTCTAAGTATTGTCGATCACTTGGAATTGTTTTCTTTTCATTTTAGAAAATGCTATACATATGCACAAAAAACATCAAGTTTTTATTTTTAATATATATTTTCTGTCACTAATTTTAACACTCAGTTATGTTCTATTTTCATTTTTTTTCGCTAAAAAAATAATGAAAAGAGATGACTTAAAACAAAAATTTGTTGTTGTTTTTTATCACTTTCTGTAAAAAAAGCACTTATTGACAACAGCTTTGGTGAATTCTTTGTCCATCCAAAATTGACTTGAATGAATGAGACTACACGAGTTTAATAGACATATTGGTAGGGGGAGCAAACACGGTCAGAAGAGAGTCGCTGCTTACTGTTTACGTAACATTTGCGTAAATACTGTAAACACTAATGTAAGACGATTTACACGAGAGGGAAAAAAAATTACACGACAAGAATTACTAAACGAAAACATCATTAATAAATGTTTGGTCAAAATTTATGAGTAAAAGCAATTAATCCTAATGATTATTTAGATGTAGAGTTTTAAATTTTATTTCTCTCGTAAAGGAACAGTTTTTGTCATAATTTCATCTTACGATGGAAACCTAATTTCAACTATCTTGTACGAAGAAATGTTAGAAATAATTAATTATTCAAAAAAAAAAAGTTTTATTTTTCTCATTGCAATTCCCTAAAAATAGGGAATAGAAAATATAAGTTGATTTCATTATTTGGTGTGTAATCAACTTAACAATTAGGTAAACTAAGTAAGGATGTATTATTGCTTAGCAACCATCCATTGATGATATTATTTATATTAGTAGAATAAAGAAATATGAAAAAAATAGCATATCGCCTATTTGTATTCGTCCATAATATAGTTGTAATTATTAATTAAAGTAATTATACAGCAATAACATCTCTTTATATAGATTCTTATTTTAATTTATTTTATTTGATTGGGAATCTTATTCTTATTATTTTATTAATCAAAGAATAAACAAAGGAATATTCTAAGTAAAAGAATTTTTGTTAGTGTTAATTTTGATAACATCTTTATCTTACGATTTTATGGAATAAAAAAAACGAAACATCGTGCAATCTTTTAAGTCCATGGCACTTGTTTGAATGTTTCAAATCAAAATGTACAATGTCTACATTTCACAAGACAGCTTTTATAGTGGACAATTAAGTATCAGAATAAAGACATTCATTCTAGTACGCCCTAAGTGCTTTTTTCCCTTCTCAAGCTTTACATGCCGAAGTTCACTGAACTCATTCTGTAACTTTCAACAATTACACTGTTTGTCGGGAGGTAAGCCTTTTCCTTATTCTATTTTAACCTTCAAGAAATTCACTTTTTCAAAAGAAATAATAAATGCTATTTCAAAGAAAATTAAATAATATTGTGACTGCGGTTTGGCCGATTTCACGTTATATTTTACTATCCGACTTTTCTGACGATTTAAGCTGAAATTTCTGCTTCTATTGTACAAAGAAAAATAAAACTCATTATAACTACAGCATTAGCGATCACGTTAGATTTCTATTTCTGCCATAACATAATCATGCTGATCTTCAAGCCAGAATAGTTCTTGTCATCTCAAACGATATAATAGCCAACAACATATTCCTTGTCAATTTATGTAACATAGCAATTCAGCATAACATACAACTCTTTCATTTACATCTTGAAAGAAAATAATTTCGCATCGAATTTAAAAATAAAATTACGTCATATTTACAATATATTTTGGTTTATTAACTCTTAATACTGCTACGAAAGCACCAAACCTAATTATTACAGCTTCCTTTTTATGTTCAGAAAGTTATCTATGTTATGATTTAGATAAAAAAAACGCTATTTTAGACATACAGAAAAACACACTTCATTTTTTTTTTTTTTTACTTTAGGAACTACTAATTATGCTCACACTGACAGAAAATATAATTTGCTCATAATTAAAGCAATTATATACTCTTTATTTTAAAGTTATAATTTACAAACAAGACAAGGCAATTTATTATATTGAATACCGTGCACTTTGAAACGCATCAGAAAAGATTAGGTATATGCATCGCAAAATGTTTTTAATCAGGAAGCCTAAAATGCTACAAATACCCATAACCATGTAATATCTTCTCACTAGTATATATTGACTGTTGGTTTGTTACAACAATGATGTTCACAATTAAAAAAAATGTAACGTAATTTAAAGAAGAAATGACTGTTTGGTTGCTAGGAAATGTGAAAGTTTAAAATTAAAAAAATCTATTAAATTAATAGTCAAACGTAATTTAATCATCTTTTTCCTAATTGTTAATTTGTCACTTTTTTTTCAAACAGCATTTTTCTCTAATAACCTGATCTTTATACCAACTATTGTAACCTAAAAGATGTAGAGGAACACCAAAATGACCTTTAATAAGTAAATACATATAACACTGCTCTTTTTTACATTTTCGGGAAATATTTGTCTCTCTCTTTGGAGTTAATTTGGACTTGCCTCATGAAAATAATATTTACAGACGATCCTAAAGAAGAAAAGGTTAACCTAACCTTTCCACTCGGTATGCAGGGTGTAATACAAAAACTTTTGAAAATTATTATGTCCAAACACAAAAAACATACACACAAAAAAAATATTTTAAAATAATAAATAATTTATGAGGTCCTAGTTTTATGTCTATTTGACAAAGCAGAAGAAAATGGTAATACATTAAAGTTTTTGATAGAACAGGTAAAAAAAGAAATCGAAAATATATGAGGCGAACAGAATATTAAAAATAAAAATTATAAGAAAATCTCTATTTTAGACTTTCTGAGAGTAACAATAGACACATGTCTGCGATAGAAGTCAAACAAATAATGCATACCGAGTAACAATAAAAAAATATTTTTTTTTTCCTTAAATACTTTTCAGAACTTGAATTATGACCTGTTGATAAATAAATATAAGTACTTCTAACGAAAATTGGTAGCATTTTTTTTAAATCCACAGTAGAAATAATTCACACTGCGAAACTTGAAATTAACGTTTTCGCCTTAGCATTTCACAGGAAAACAATTGAATTTTGCTCATTGTTGCTGAAGCTTGCACAAGTAACTGAAATTATGAACGAAACCTATATATCACAATACGAACATTAAAAATTATTTCGAAGGTGGTTGAGCAAGTTAAACAAAAAAAGTTTCAGCAAATAACAACAATAACATTGGTTACTATTAGTGAACAAAAGCACAGAACGTATAAAGAGAGGGGGGTGAACAAGCTTCTATGACAACAGAAACTGAATCTAACGCTAATTTGAATACTCATGCTTTCCCAATCAATGATAAGCGATTCAAAGATTTTTATTCCATTCTGCTCCACTTTTTACCACAAAATTAATTGGTACTTTATGATGTATTTCATCTGTTTCGAGAAAATAAATTACAAACGTATCGCTAACCTAAGCGTTTCACTTATAAAACGAAGATTATTCACACAGTGATCAACAATGTTTTTTTTTTTGTCTATAAATGTATCTCCTCTTGTATGTGCAGACGAGATATTTTATAAAAAGGCCACATCTACTTGTTTTTTTTTTGTTAAGTACATAAAGTTCTTTTTTTTTTCATTATTTCTTATTAGTCCACACCCTTTCATTGTTTCCCAACATTGGTGCTTTCCACTAAGTTTGAACAAAAAAATATGTCTCTTGTTGTTCTGCATTTTTGGAGGTCAATCAGTCAGTCATTTTACTGGCGACGTGGCGGTACCGGCGGTGGCGCTCCTGGCGCTGCTCCTCCTGAAGCCGTGGCCATTCCTCCTCCTCCCGTGCCTGCAGCAGTGGCGCCGCTAGCGGCCTGAGCTTCACACTGAAGTCTCCTTTGTTCCTGTCCAGCAGCTACGTAGGAGAACACGCAAAGCACTGCATAGCAAATCTGATCAGCCTAAAAAACGATCAAGAAACGAGAAATTAGTAATACAAATAAATTATTGCTGTACTAATTCATGTATGAATATTATGCGCAACGAGGTTGTACAATAACATTCATGAACAATGGTTCAAAATGTACGTACACTTCTATACAACGGTAAATAGCACAATATGACCACAACGAACCAACGGCGTTTCGTATGTTATACTTGCAACGTATAAACGTTCGACGTTGCCAGATTGTGCGAATTTCAGACTCAGAAAACTCACCGTCGGTCATTTTCTATGAATCTGAGTGTACAATTCGAAGTGTGAACCTTGAAATTTACTTGTGTTTATCTTTCGTGCTTTTTATGATAGGAACAATCTTGTAAAACGTAAAATATTATAAGAAAAAGAAGGGATGAACATGCTCAAAGGAAGCTAACTTTCCTTCCTCGTCTTATAATTTTGTTTCTGAAGACGAATCCAGAAAGATCTGAAACGTTAACCTTATATGACTTTTCCTTTTTCATGTAAACAACGGTGGTTAAACAGGTGTAAATACAAGGCCCACACTTTGAATCAGTTATCTACGTTATTTTAATATTGTTACACCATTCTTACATTAGATACAAATGAAGAGTGAGTTGTAAAAACAAGAAATTTCATAAAATATGAACTTATAATATTACTACTTACGTGAACAACTAGTCTGTTAAGTTTTGGAGAAAATTCACCTAAGCTATCAACTGGAGCTACTACGTAAAATAAGACCCAAGATATGGAAGTTGTGGGGAAAGAAATATCTAATTTGCTAATGAATATCATTGGGAGGACTCTTCACTTCATTTGTTTACACCGCAGTATGGAAGATACACATCAGGAAACTTAAGCGTTTCTTTTTTCACAACTTCCCTATCTTGTATCTTTCCTTTTACGTAGTAGCTCCAGTTGATGGCTTGAGAGTCAAGTCGAAACGTTGAGCAGAGCAAATTTCGTTTCCGTTCCAATCAATTCCTTCATTTCTCTTTCTTTCCTTTGCTTTCCTTCCCTTCCCTTCTCTTTCTTTTCTTTCCTTTCCTTCTCTTTCTTTCTTTCCTTCCCTTTCCATTCCTTTTGTTTCCCTTCCTTCCATTTCCATTCCTTTTCTTCTCTTCCTTTTCTTTCTTTACTTTCCATTGCTTTCCTTTCCATTCCTTTTCTTTCCTTTCCTTCCCTTTCCATTCATTCTCTTTCTTTCCTTTCCTTCCCTTTCCATTTCTTTTTTATTTCATTTCTTTCCTTTCCTTCCTGTCCATTATTTTCCTTCTCTTTCCATTCTTTTCCTTCCTTTTCATTTCCTTCCTGTCCATTCTTTTCCTTCTCTTTCCATTCTTTT
>JAGDQP010009588.1:8599-58486 GCA_022664845.1 Lepisma saccharinum
TATTTTTAAAAACTAAAAATTAAAATTATTTATAACGAATGTGTATCTTATTATTGGCCTACACGTGCTTTTTAAACTTTGTATATAAATGCGTGTGTGTGTGTGAAAGCGAGAGAGAGAGAGAGATGGAGAGAAAGAGAGAGAGAGACGTCTTTTTCATTGACTTTCTAGAGGAACAGCTTCAACTTCATAAAACAGAGTACGTTCACAAGAAATAACACTTATATAATAGTACAACAATAGCATTCGTGTTTTTACTTTCGATGCTTTAACATAGTTTGTTTGGTGGGCATAAATTGGCGTATATCTGATTACATACATTGAAATAATTATGGTTGAGGAAATGTATCGGGAGAATCTCAAATAGCTTCTTATGGAATGCATGTAGTGAAAAGCACAAAAACATACATCAAATATATGAAAATAGAATAGTATTTGGTATAAAATTTGAAATCAAGGGGGGCAAGTGCCTACCCCTTGCCCCTCCCTGCCGATGCCCTTGCTCATGGGATTCCATGTTGACATGGAATCCCATTGTGGAAATCTAACCGACAATATTATTTTCACAGTTGGAAATCAACAATTGAAATTATTCAATGATCATGAAGATGTATCACTCAAAACATGGTACAATATCGATAAGATAATGTAAAATAAAATCTTAAACTATTAAAATACTTACATTCAAATACTTCGGCACGGTCATTCATTTTAAACTTGCAACACATGATCAATTCTACATATTTGTCCCAACTCCCAAGTGAAGAAGGAATTTTGGCAATATCCCGTTCTGTTTTCTTTTCAACATGGCAGCAGCGCGCAACCGAACGGAGGGTCAAGTGACCATGTGGTCCTCCGTTGCTCCGTTCACTTCAATGCTCCGTCGAAGGGGGAATTCGGATAACCATTGACGGTGCATCCGACGGAGCAAGGGTACGGAACGGAGCATAAAGTGCCAATTCGGAAAGGGGGTTAATTTAAGGTAAATCACACCTTCTCGGACTTGTGAAGCAAAATGTATTAACTGTTAATGTTCTTGAAGATCGAACATCGTATCCAATCTTGTTTTCTTTTCATCAAAATTAACTAACATCAATTATCTTTTGAGGGCTGTGATTAGTGAAGTGGAAAGATCAGAGTGTGCTGGAAGATGGTTGCCATGACAAACAATCAATAAACTTCTATCAAACGAGAAAATTATATAATAGGATGAAAAACACACCTATAATGATGAATAAAGATTATATACGGTATAACAATGTTTTGATCAACATGGCCATAAGAGACTGTATCATTTATAATTAACGAAAACGAAACAAAATTTACTAATTATAACATGCGTTTCGACCAATGGAGCTCAATAAGAGACCCGGTCAACAAAAACGGGAGGATTTTTGGTGTGACTGGATGTATGAAAGAATGCCCAAAGGAAACTTAAAAAAATAAATAAATAAAGTGAAGGGAAGGAAATAACAACAATAAAAATAATTCAAAATATATAAATAAATAAATGGAAGATATGTGTTAAAACACTAGAGATAGAACTTAACAAAACAAAAATTAAACTGTATTGTACACTCAAGTCTAATGAAATATATATGATATTAAAAAAAAAAGAAAAAAAGAATTAATCCCCCCAACCGCGAAAACAGGGCCCAGGTTTATCCATCGGGAACTGGGCCAAAGAATCATCCCCATAACCCTCCCGTCTCTTAAATTCCTTTTTTTACATTTTTATTTGTTATTTTAACTGTGGAAAAGGTCCTACTGACTCCGCACCCCGACCCCATGCCAGGGGTCGAGGTGGGGAGATAGAAAACGGGGATGGCCCACCCCAACTTCGTGGAGAACATCTTTAGTTCGTTGCGTCCCTCAGACGCGCGAAGCGGAGTTGAGCAAAGGATGCTCAGAGGTGGGGGTGGCAAGTTGGTTCCCAAATAAAAAAAAAGAGAGACCCGGTCAATTAAGTAACCAAACAAACAAACAAACATCCATTCAGTGCTGATTGACTCTAGAATTAAGGAAGTGTTCATAATAATTTCAGAAATATATATGTCAACATTTGTGGATCGTAATTTAACCCAGAAAGTATTCGGATACATTTTTTAAATTGCTATAGCATTCGAGTTACATGTCTCCGGTTAAAGTTACTGGTCTCCCACCAGACGCCTCCCCAGGTGGCCAAGGGGGATTCTGACCAGATATGGTCGGTAGCGGAAATGCTCCGGGACGTATAAAAACCAGTATTGCTGCCTTGCAGTTAGTAGAGGGATCTACAAAGGCTAAGGGAAGATAATCCGCAACAAAAATACCATGGTGAAGGGATGCAGCTTCACCATTACCACCCTGACGCGGAATGACATTGGCAAGGCTAAGGGATCAACGTCTTGAATATCTTGAATGTCTGCCTTTACTGCGAGGTCATAGAGCTGACAACTCTACACCCCTAAATCATATCAAGAAATAGTAATTGATGGTTGATGGATTCAGATGGGGGTAAAATGGTCCCTCATTTGGATCTCCGGGCGGGGACTGCTTCAGTGGTTCCAAGAATAGAATTAAGAAATGCCTTAAGGGGGAAGGGGTATTACGTGACAACTTGTGCATGAACTTCCTGATGTTAACTTCTAAGTGGCAACTGCTTGGTCGGCATAATTGAACAGTATCGCGTAGTATCGAGATACTAACTAGTATTTTTTCCTCGATTTTGAGTATCTCGATATATATCAGATGCTATGGAAAATGGGTATCGATATCGTGTATCTCGATGGTTTTGAGCTGTATCTTACGTAGTCCTCACCTACTCCTAGCTCAACTACGACGTTTATTTCAATTAAAATAATTGAGGCGGAACCTAGTAGGGGAGACTGTGCATATATACTACCGCTAGGCTTCAACAGCGAGCATACTATTTGGATGATCAATGATCCGTTGGAAAAAAAATGCGGCGAAGCCTTTCAAACGACACCTCAACCACCTTCCTAAGGCTAGTAGTTCCACACAGAACTAAAACCGAGTCACTTTTGGTGACCTGGCCTGACTCGAACATAGGTGATCCGTAGACTCGGTCTGAACATTGACCCGGATATCAGGCCTCAAACTTGACCCGAATGACGCGATTGACCCGGTCCCAAACTGGAATTAATTCACCCCAATGAATCGGGACTCGATCTTGACCCAAAATCACCAGACTAACAAGTCTGCGACACGATGATCGAATCTTGACCCGGTGATGCTCTTGCTCCTGTGGTATGATGAATCAATCTATATGTGATTTGTGAGATTCCTTGACAAAGTGACCTCATGTACATAAACTTCATTTTTGAGAGTTTTAAAATATGGTAATGCTTTTATGCTATTTAATACTTCAAACACATTTTTTGTTTTCAGAATTGTCTTTACCAGGGCAGGGGGTATATTTGCACGTCTCCGGTGACATTTTTGTTCTCTTCGGGGATATGAGACTATTTCCATATTTTAATATTATTGTTAGGAACTTTCCGGCGTCTTATTTTTCGTACT
The DNA here is from genome assembly GCA_022664845.1 of Lepisma saccharinum. Classification (NCBI taxonomy): domain Eukaryota; kingdom Metazoa; phylum Arthropoda; class Insecta; order Zygentoma; family Lepismatidae; genus Lepisma; species Lepisma saccharinum. The sequence goes on from JAGDQP010009588.1 coordinate 12,122, forward strand.
GTGGGGAGTAGAACCCTCGCTTCCTGTCACCCCTGAAAGAATGTTCAAACACAACACTATATAACGAAAGAATTAAGGCTCTCCGGGTCAGAATGAGCAGGGTTTCAACTAACGACCCCAAGCGCCAGAGGTGAGCGATCTAAGCATTGAGCCACCGTGGCCCCACCATCGCATAAAAAATGTACTTTATTTTTACAGAACATTGCAAGGCTTTTTCAACTAATTCGTTCTTAATTAAGAATGTAAATCAAATTTAACGTCTGCAAACAGCTAATTTCTTTTTCAATGCCTCGGTACTCGGTTAATTTGGAATTTCGGATAATCACGATTCGGTTAATCGTGACTTTGATGTATATTAAACTGTAATTTGCATTTTTATTAAACAAATATTCACGAAAATGGACAGCATTAAGGAAGTATCGTTTAAGTATCTCGAAACTCATTGGCATCATTTATTAACTTCTATACGCCCAACGAAAGAATTCTCTATATATTTAACAGACACGTCTTCTGCAACTTCTTGACCTCCACCTTCCCGTTCACAAGTGAGAGTGAAAATTGTGGTCTTAAAAAATAGCGGCGGCTTACAGTGAGTCGGAAGTTCAGTGGCATTCAAGGGACAAATTCGGTGAGCGCTCAGCCCGTTGAATGCAGCCAATACTGCCAAAGTTAGCAGCAGATGAATATCGTAACTACCCGCGTATGGATGAAGACACATACAAGAATCTCCTGTCGCTTGTATGGGAACGACTTACGAAGGAAGATATAGCAATGACAAAGACAATAACTCTTCATGGGAAACTTGCTGCCACGTTAAGATTTTTGACTACCGGACGAAGCAATACCGATATGAAATATTCGACAGCAATCTCTCAACTATCATTAAGCATCAACGTAGTTACGCATGTGCAGAAAGGTAACATAAGATAATGATAGATTCAGAAAGCAGACAATGTAATTATGCATGCGCAGTAGCGTAAAATGCCGTGAACAAGTTGCTAATGCTATTAGACGCGTCCAATGAAACATAGCCTCAAATGTTTATTTTCTTTCTTTTAGACCCTTCTCTGAAGCAGAAGAATTACTTTCTTGTTTTTTATATCTCTTAAAACTTTCTGGGTTTTAGAAATTGTATCTACCACCACCAGGAGAAATTCTCTTCCATTGTATTTTATAACAGCAAGTGTTTCCTTGCATTCTCTCCTATATCTGGTAAAAGAATCAAGCTTAATGTCTCCTACAGTTAATGCTACTAAATCACCCGTGCAAATGTTTCAAGCTGTAGTTCAGAAAAGATTAAAACAGCATTTTTTTTTCTTTTTTTTTTTGCCAATAAGCAACATTGTACTGCTGAAGACAGGAAGACAGAATACTAGTGACGTTTTTCCGCACGTTCTCCCATTGGCCGAGCGTTACGAGGCAACCTATATGTATACTTATCCTGAGACGCGTCACCTTGCTCACGACCAAGTTTAAAACATCAAACCGATTTGACATCGAGCAGGAAGTTCACAGCAACAAGTTGATGTAAACTTAAACCTTTTACACGAGCAAATTCCTCTCAACTTGCTCATCAACAAGTCAACATCAGGAAGTTCATGAACAAGTTGCTACGTGTAATACGCCCTTTAGAATAGGAACGATGAACTTACGACAAACGGTGGCGGTACACGAGACCGGGAAGTACGAGCTGGACATACTAGCGATACAAGAAGTCCGATGGCAGGGTCAAGATAGCATCCGATAGGGCAAGTACACTTCCTACTACGGGGGAACATAGTCTCACGATTTCGGAAGAACATGATTCTTCATTAAGAACAGTATCCTTCTGGCGGTGTAGAATATAAAGTTGGTAAACGAAAGACTATCGTACGTTACGACTCGATGGGACAACACGGTTTTACTAAATGTCTATGCTCAGACCGAGGTGGCTACTGATAACGACTAAGATACACTTTGCGAGGAGCTAGACAGGTTGTTTCACTGATTACTGAGGTATAATACGAAAATTGTGTTGGGGGATTTCAACGTTAAGGTAGGTAGGGAGGAAAACTATAAACCTACTACAGGCAAATACAGTTTTCACGAAATCACCAACAACAATGGAGAAAGACATAACTTTTGCTATGTCAAAAAACCTATTAGTAAACAGCACGTACTTTGAGCACAAAGAAAGACAAATACACATGGGTATCTTCGCATTGTGAAAGAACATTTCACCGACCGGAGGTAGGCAGACCAAGAAAAGCAGACAGGGAATAAATGGTGCCCTGCTGCCCAAAGGAAAAAGACTCTTATAATTAACACATAAGCATAGTCTACATACCCGCGTGTAAAAGTACTTTCAAAGCCACAGGAAATGGCACAAATAATGTAATAATAATATTATTAATATTTATATAACCGTGTTCGGAGAGAAGTCAAGGCGGGTATCTGCCTATCGTTACCTTGCTTCAATAGATAAGACCGCACGTGGACATGTTATGCACTAGTCTTAGCAACCGAATGAAGAGAAGTCGGAAAAGAAGCGCCAGAACGGAGAAAAGTTGTCGAATGCAAAAGGCTAAAACTCTAGAAAAGACAAAAGGGAGGAACTTCGACAAGATCACCATGCAGGAAAGGTTAAATCATTAAATTATATACCTGCTCAAGCATGGTTAGGACACACGTGCAACGTAGACATTCGTTTACTTCCAAAAGAGAAAAACCTCACGTAAAATTCGACGTCATTCCGGTTCTGCATCTTCAGAGCTCAGGGTTCATCAAAGCGATGCAGAAAGAGGATAGAAGACAAATTTAAGATAAACATACGTTGAGAAAGTAATGGCAAAAACAATGAGAAAAAATTTAGAAATATAAAAACGCTATCTTAGAGAGCTATCGCAACAAAGTTACTGCTCAGGGCACCCCCATCAGATTAACGAGTAGTCCGGGTAATTTAAAGGGTATTCTACCTTATTCTACAACCACTCTCTTCGCCTTCTCCAAATTCACTTTCCATAAAACGCGAAAGGAAACGAAATATTGAACTATATTCACCAGGCAGAAGTCGATCCCGTTCCTGGACAGTAACCGGAACTATGTACGTTGGCTGTAGAATAAATCCCGAAGTAGAGTGCCAGAACACCTATGTCCTATGTCCAGCAACTAACCTTGTTCAGTCTAAGTCTAATCCACACATTCTTCAACCATCAACCCGTGAAACCGAGGGTAGGACCACCCGAATATCAGCCCCTAAAATAGTACAAGGCTCTATTGGCCACGCGCAAGATAAAACTTTAGCTATTGACTATTCCTGTAGTTATCTATCAGCATAAAACTTCAGATTAAAACTCACCTGAGTACTGTTATCATATGCACCAGGATAATAATAATTCGCGGACTGACACAACAAAATTCTGAGAATCTTCTAAACGCAGTAGCACTACAAAACCAATTCTAATTATAATGGTTGACTAACTACTGCATAAAACGAAACTTTTACACTCAAAATACCTGGTAAAACAGAAATTATTTTCTTCAGGTGGAAGCAGTATTTCGTTCATAAGAAAATCTCGCGCAAATTTGAGATACAAGTTAACTAAAATAATGTTTTCTGCAAACTTCATCATCAATTTTTGCCAGTGAATTTCATTTGCTTGATTTCCTTTTACACCTGACAAACTAAACGTAATAAACAACCATGCTCAACGCCGAAGACGGAGCCAAATATTTCTACATAGCATTACAAAAGAAATCTGTGATCCTTTACTTCTCATCTTCAAGATTAAATTTCAGAATGTTTAGATTAAATGTGACGAATTTCCACTTAATCCATTCATTTTTACACCAAATTAATATAAATAGCATCGCTGAACAAAATTTTAGCTTTTTCAGTATTTCCAAAATAGATTAAAATAATGTACTTATTAGTTTCGAAAAAATAACTGAATGTAACCTAACCGTAGTTCTAAAAGTATACATACGCATAGTTCATAGTTTAAGTTGGGTTCGATTAAGTTGTATGATCTTTTATCGCATAGACTGGCAAACGTTAAAACGAGAAGAGATTCGAACTGTGATACCGGTAATCATTGCACTACTATGTTGAGCTAAATTACTAAATTACATAAAGGCCAATAATATGCAAAAGATAATATTGTAAAACTTTCATACAAAACAATTTGTAATCAGATCACCCATAATTTGTGTAAGGGAGAGAATATGCACATTGAAACATAATGTAGAGCGAGTGCAAGGCAGGAAATTTCCTAGGTCATAATCATGGCTTACGTATAGTAAAATTTCGAACTAAATGCACTTTGAGACGGATCTAGACATGGAGAGGAAATTTGGAAGCATCTATCACATACCTGCTAGGTAAGGATGACTGATCCCTGGCCAACGAAATTACTCTGACGTATTTACTGCACATATTGCACCAGACGAAAACCACATATTCAAATCGCACAGAAGAAACGCTTACTGTTAGCACACACTCGAAGGGGGATTAGTCCCACAATTAAATTAAGATAAATTTGGAAAATAAATCACTGCGACATCACTACACATACAAAGATGACACAAACCACTAACACACACTCACACACTGACAAACCAATTTAAAATCACGCAGCATCCCTCGTTCACACCGACATGCCAATATGGAATCCCTGGTATGCAAACATCCTCTTCTCTCAAAGTATAAAACTACAGTTCTAATATTTTATAAATCTGAGCAGCCACAACTAGCATTAACTTTACAAGGCTGTCATCCCTCCTTTACTACATTTAAATTTGGCTCAGCTGCTTTGTATTACGATAAGATTTCAAATTATATATACAGCTAACTTTTTAGAAGCCTCTATTACTGCGAGCCATGTTCAGTATATCTTCTTCGACTTCTGGCCAATCACGAGACAGAATGTTATTAGATGAGTGGGCGTGGCCAGACAGTAACTGAATCAAACGCAATTAACAATGAAAAATCAAAATAAAGATATTGACAGTCGAACTCAAAGCAGGAGAAAAATACAGGGAAATTTTAAGAAACGAAATTATGAAGGAAAATAAAGAAATGAAAGAAAAAGCTTCTCATCAAACAACAATGTGACGATTTCAAGAATTGGACGGCATCAATTATACTTCGGCAAACGATAATCCTTTAAAGTGTACTGATGCCGAACTAAGAAAAAAATACTATCTCTTTTTGAATCAAGAAAAGAAAGAAAACTAAGCAAATCAAAGACAGTGTGTGAAAGTATGATATGAAATGAACGCCCGAGTGTGCGGGGTCATTACAATGGCAAAACTCTCAATCAGATCGATCACGTAATAGTAAATAGACGAATACGCACGAACATAATGGACATTAGGTCTTACAGAGGCGCGGAAGGTGACATCGACTATCAGTGGTCACAAAAGTGAAGGAAAGGCTATGCAGCGCGAACAGACAAGCCAAGCATTAAAACAACTTAATATCGAAGTCAAAGGATTAGATAATCCGAGAGTAAAAGCTGATTACAACTCGAAATCTCAAATAGGTTCGATATCTGAACTGACTCGAATAGTAATAAAGATTAAATTAATAGCGAAATTGATGTAAATTGTGGGGGGCAATGATAAAGTAAACGGTGCAGCGAAGGAACGTTTAGGTGAGAGGAAACAGCAAAATAAAACCTTGGTTTTATAAAAATTAAAACGCAACCTTCGTGAGAAACGAATTCAAACAAGGCAGCGATTGGTAACAAAAGTGAAGCAAATACAAACCACTGCAATGAACCGAAGCGCAACGCCACACGTGGGTTCAGAAACAAAAATCGAGAATATCTTACGCATAAGATTCAGGTGATAGAGGAAAACAGGAAGACAAATAACATACGAGATCTATACAAAGGGGTAAACTCGTTAAGAAAAGGTTACCAGCTGAGGTTAGGAATTATTAGAAATGAACGTGGAGATAGATAGATCTGTCTAAAATTATCGATGAGTTGAAAAGTCATTTCGACAAACTTCTTAACGTACACAGCAAAAAACAAACAGAGGAATTTGAAATCTATACAGCAGAACCGTGGATTCCCGAACCTAGCGAGATCGAGGTCGAAATGACGATAAAGAAATTAATTGAAATAACCAGGAATAGGCAATATTAAAGCCGAATTAATTAAAGCGGGAGGAGTGGCACTAACCATGAACTGCTAAAATTGACAAAAGCTATATGGAGAAAGGAAGAGCTTCCAAAGGAATGAAAAACCTTGATAATAGTTCCGGTTTATAGAAAAGGCGATAAGTCGGACTGTAGTAATTATCGCGGAATCTCGTTACTTCCAAGCTGTTACAAAGTATTGAGTACTATCCTGATAACTCGCCTAAGCGTATAGATGAAATAATTTGAGATCATCAATGTGGATTTAGAAGAAATAGATCCACATTGGACCAGATTTTCGCCTTGAGGCAAATCTTAGAGAAGAAGTGGAATTACAATGGGACTGTCCACCAGTTATTCGTCGATTTTAAGAAAGAAAATGATTCTATCAAGTGGAAAAAGTTATACAGTATCTTAGTACGATTTAGAATATCGAAAAAACTGGTTCAGCTAGTGAAGATGTATCTTAGCAACCCAATAAGCAGAGTACGGATAGGTAATAATATGTCAGATAGTTTCGAGATTCGCAACGGATTGAAACAAGGTGATGCCTTGTCACCACAACTTTTTAACTTTGCGTTAGAATATGCGATTCTGAAAATAAAAGAGGACAAAAGGGGATTAACGTTGAATGGCTAACTAACACTGAATCGCTTGAACGAACTGTTCGTATGCGCGGATGATATAGATTCAACAGGCGACGACATAAATGAGCTAGAAAGTAAGCCAAAGTCTTAGTAGAAACTTGGGATCCGAGATAGAGTGAGTCTATATGTGAACGTAGATAAAACAAAATACATGATAATAAGGCGAAACACAGAGGTTGAAAGAAACAGAGGCATATTAATTAATAATGAGAACATAGAGAAAGTAAACACATTTAAATATTTGCTAGGATATGTATACGACATGCAAGAACGAGATTACGGAAAAAATAAAAAGTAGCTTAGCACAGGAGAACTCATGTTTGCATTCAGTCCAGAAACCCTAACATCGCGATTAAGACCGGGAAACTGGAAATTGGAGTACGACCCTGGCATATGAACATAAGTTGCGTGTGTTTGAAAATAAGGTTTTGAGAAAGATATACGGGTCCAAACGGGACGAGATAACGGGAAAGTGGAGGAGACTTCATGATGAAGAACTTCACATACAGTATGATTCACCCGACATTATAAGAGTAGTGAAATCACGAGGTTAACGGTGTAGATCACTCACGCCATCTTTCCATTGATTTCCATGGGAATCGTTTTACTCGTCTTACGTCTTCATGAAATGTGCCTTTGTGGTTATTTTGACTTTTGAGTTTTGGTTTGTGAAGTTTCTTCTAATATATGAGTGTAATTTATTATTAATAGTTTAACATATAAATAGGGCTAGGAATTTTAGGTGCTGCACCTTAATTTTTTTGTGTGTGAAAATGAAATAAAATATACTATTCCGCAAAATGAGCACGTATTGAACTCAATCGATGCTGTTTCGGTAGCACCTTTTTGCACCTTTTTCACAACCTCAGAACCTTTTGCACCTTTTTCCCCTTTGTGCACCTTTATCACGTTATTTTTTAAAAGTATTAATAAAGTTCAAAATTAGCAACGCGTGCTCACTTACACACGCTCCTGTCAACCTAATGCACTGCACAAATTTGTTTCTAGCATTAAGAAAATACTGAAAAAGGCTCCTTCTAGAATACAGAAGTATGTAGAAATTACGGGACTTCCACTTCCACCCTCCCCTATCCTCACTAGATGGGGTACGAGGTTAAAAGCTGCAGTTTTTATTTGCAACCATTTCGACATAATATGCAAATTTTTAGATGCTTTGTCCAATGATGATTCCTCAGCTGTAGAAAAAGCCAAGAAACTTGCACTTCAACAGGAGTTGCAAGATGAACTCTATACAGTACATGGCTTCTCTTTCCTTACTATTGCAATCACAAAACTGGAGGAGCAGTGTCCGGCAAAGGAAGCCCAGTGGGCTGTTTTGATGGTTGTGCAACGAGAGCTGCAGGGGACCGGAAAACAGAAGTTGGATCAAAGTTTAGCGAAAAACCCTGATCTTCAAGAGGTCGCAACCAACAAGAATTTGGATTACCGGATGAAAACAAGATACGCACCACTTGTGTCTGTTGACGTTGAACGTTCTTTTTCAATTTACAAGTATCTGCTTAGTGACCGCAGATGTAATCTTACAGAGAAGAACATAGAAATTTTGAATGTCATCTACTTTAACAGTTTTCTTGATGCGTAACTGTAACAAGTAAGAAAAAGCATGTTTTCCTTTTAAGTTGCTTTCTAATGTATAACATAATTTTCATGTTTTATATTTAAGACCAGAGAATGTCCTATGTGTTTATCTAGACAAGTTGAGTAATATAGGTATTCATTGCTAACAAATAAAGGTTTATATCTGAAAATTAGCACCTATTTAAGCACCTTTTTTGTACAAAAATTGGCACCATTTTCGGCAAAATTTTGCACTTAAAATTCCGAACTCTACATATAAATCACAATATGTCAACGGGAAATTATACAGTTCGTGTGTAAAATATTTCATATCTATAAAACAGCGTGAGTCAAAGAAAACATGACAAAACACTAGTAAAACAATTTCTATGTAAATCAATAGAAAGGTCATACCAAGATGGAAGGTGTGATCTACACAGTTAAGATGGGCGTGGAATGTAGCTCGAATGAGGTAAAACTAACGTTATATTCTATCGTGGTTGGAGGGAAGGAGACAGTTGGGAAACTAAGCTGTCGTCGGATGCTGTCTTTAGTGTTGTTATTCAATAAGTTTACATAGCATTAACCTTTTTACTGGAGTTTCTTATTAGGGTATGCTCTGTGTAAAGTACATCAATATTTTGTTTCTATTTGCTCACTCTGTGAAAATATTGTCATCATGGTGAAAGAAAAAAAACAGGAGAAAAATTACATTTTTTTGCATATATACTAACAAAGACAAGTGTGATTGCACAGTCGTCCAACAGAGGGAAGGCGCTGTTACCGTGCGAAGCAATGATGCGAACACGTTTGAATGTAATTCTTTTGGAGAAAAATTTATGGAACTATATTAAATAATGACAAAAGAAAGCTTTGTACTGGTGATAAATAGAAATATGAATGTATGTTGACAAAATTACACATTGAAATGGACCAGGCGCTGTTGTTTGTTTGACTAGTAGGATAGTATACCTGAGTCTGGGTAAGTCTGGTGAGAGGGAAATATAAAGAAAATTGAAACCTTTGAATAAGTCAATACAATTCTTTTGACATATAAACTGTTCGGGTTTTGTACTCTTTATGCAGCTGCAAAGCGTTTGAGAATACCAACTTGAGCTCCAGCAAAGAAGCGCCAGTTGGCAATTACCCCAGTACTTATGTCTTTGTGGATTGGGGCATGTCAACTGTTTGTGGGAGCTAGCAGGCTTATTAATTCTCCGATGCGCCCTCTAGGGTAAAGAGTGAGCGATAGTTAGAGACGACACAGCCAGGTAGTAGTTACGCTGTTGCCACGTTAATCTTGCTGCGTCATATTTCCGTCTTCAGCTGTGATCATCGTTCGAATAGAAGATGTTTCAAGCCACGAAATTAGAAGCGTATTAATGACTTCCATAACCAGGGACACGAGTAACGTTTTTAAGCAAGTTCTGTGTTATTCTGCGTGAACCAAGAAGCGTTCCTGTGCATACTTACGTCAGTAAAATCTATGATATTTCACCCATCAATTCTCATCAGTTGTTTGTGAGATTCCCTCACTACTTCGGGACATTCAAGTAAGGAAATCAAGTGAATTCGTTATTGTTTTTGTAACCAACGATTCCAAATACTGAGACAGTACGATTGCATTCGAACTTGTAACCCACTACTAGTACCAGTTGCACTATAAACGGTCATCGTTTACTAAACCATTTGCTCGCTAGTACGTAACTGTCGTCGATTATCCTTAAGCTAGAGAAATTACAGTCAATGACCATCATCTTCGTCATCGAAAGTATCCGAGTATATAAAGGTGTGAACTTCCAAGTTAACGAATACGTTGAGTGGCAAATTTATTAGGAATTAGTAGCCCACTGACAACATTGACTTGACGCACTAAAAAACATTTATTCCCGAAAGTGTAGTGCGTACACATTGATAAATCGTTTTCCATTAAGAACGGTATTATATATTTCAAAGCATAGTATTGAACTTGTACAGATATTATCTCAAGGAAGGTGATATAAAGAAACTCGTTAGAATTTCCGTTAAATAATTAAGTTAGCTATTCTTATAGTGGTATTGGAGCAAATATGCTAGCGAAACTGTACCAGAGACCAGAAAGCTTCGTGTGTTTGTATTCTAGTGTTTGAAGAAGTACTGTGAACTGTGCACCAACACGTTCTCACTTAAGATCTTACTTCTAGTGTTTCGTACACATACAGGTGTATCGTATAGTGGCATATGAAGCTATCTCACAGAAGAGAAACCTGATCGTGTTAGACAAACAAGACTTTTCTTGCCAACTTATGTTATTATCGTGTTGAGAAAGCATATCCCATTATCTTATAATTTTTATCAGTGAAAAATTCAATTCAATCATTTATTACTTTCTCCACACAAGGGGAAAAAGCCTAGTCGTTAATCCTATCACACCAGTGAGAAACCTTTTTTATTATCTTTTGCACCAGGTGAGAAACCAATATTTGTTTACGTAAAAATATATATTTGATTTCAAATTTCCTAAGTGTTGTAAGATCTCCAGAAGTGAAATTTATTATAAAATTTACAAGACAGCGACCTACACACATCAAGAATCAGTGATAGATTGTGCATTAAAGTAATGTACACAGTCACTACATCCATTTCAAGAAAGAATTGATACATTTAATTATTGCTGTCTGTAAGATCGTTTGCACTAAGTAATCGACAAGCCAATAAAACTGTATCTACATTGGAAACATCTCGTCGGACATTCCTTGACTTTTCTTTTCAACTCTCCTCTTCACAAGGTTGCACCCAGTGCGTAGATCAAAGTTAAACTCGCTATAACTCTACTGACGAAGAATAGAATGTGATGTGTTCAGTAGTACCAAGTTTTCTTACAAAAATGTGCTGTGTCACTTTCAAGAAAATACTAAACAAAACCGTATCTTCTTGATCTACTCTGATTAGCTTTGTCATCCACAATCACGCATACTAACCATGCTTTAGTTGCGTTAGTGTGTAAATCAACATTTCCTTAATACATCTGAGAAGATAAATGCAAACAAAACAGTTTCATAAAAAAGATAAGTTTATTATCTTTTAATATATCAAAGTATTAAGATGTTGTTAACTTGTAAATCTCATTTATACATTATCACCGAGAAAGAATTTTGCAAGTTGTGTTCATTTTGAAAAAAAAATACAGAAAGTATTATTTTCTATTATTTTTAAGTATTTAGTTGTATAAACTATTACGAAATATTTTTGTTAGATAAGATAAAAGAACTGACCTTTATAATAGTGAAGTACATTTGAAGAATAATAGTCTAAGTTCGAGTCAACGCTTCCTGCCCGTTTGTGCTCATTAAAATAAGGAAGAGGGTTGCGTGCTTGATATCAATATTCTGTGCATTACATAACCAATCAACGAAGCTCTTGGGGGCAAAACGCCAAGCTGCTACGACCTGAAGGTATTCAGTTGCTATTATACTCATCTGACAAAGACACTTTGTGGCGACTTCAAAATGCGGATGGAAAAGCTGAATGATGAATTGACCAAAAACGTTGAGAAATTAATGGTTGGTTTTCAAAATTCCGGTTTGGCAAAGGAAAAAACAACCGAATGTGTTCTCACACCTGCTTACGACAAGTATGCTGAACGAATCCGTAATTTGGAAGTGAGAGATGATGATATATGGGTTGTGACTTTTCCTAAAGCAGGTAAGTGAACTTTTATTCTTAAAAGTACAGACGGTTGGCCTGTAATGTCCCAAGTCCGGGTCGTTACATTGCCCACAAGTTTACGTGCGTGGGGTGAAGATTTGGGCAGTGTTGGGTTAGGTACTTATTTTTTGTACCTAGGTACAGGTACTAGGTACAAGTTGGTCAATGTACCTAGGTACAGGTACTGATAAACGTACCTAAGGTACTTTTTAGGTACTTGACCCAGTTATCGATAAACAGGACTGGAAATTATATCGAGAACTAACAGGATGATTACTGACTAGAATATCACTCCTGAATCATTACCTGTAATAATAATAATAATGATGATGATGATGATAAACACATTATCGAGTAGGATGGATTCTTTAAAGTGTGCTGTGTTATCTAACCCTTATTAAAAACGGACATTTTGATGCAGCTTACTGCATATTAATAAAATATACAAGAATACAAAGGGAGGAGTAAGAAAATGCTGGAATTTAAATACTAAATTGGTAATTCATTAATAGAAATGTCTTTTTTCCACGTAAATAAATCTCACCATGCTTTTAATATACGTACATATATTTTTACGTATTTTTTTTCGAAAGAGCATTCTGTCCTGAGCATGAACGGAGTCCATTTGTTTCTTAATACAGTATGGTAACGTAATGCACCGACATATTTCGAGGGATGATAATACATAAAATAATAAGGAGAAAATCTTAGTCGTCTGGGTGTAAATTCCGCCGAATTTCGTAGCTACACAGTAAAAAATAGCTGTGTTAATTCAACACAATTCGGTGTCCCAGCGTGACTACCACTTTTGTGTGTTAAATCAACACAACACACGGTGTTGATTTCGGTACTGGGAGAAAATAAAAGTTACGGCTGCAGCTAGATTTGAACTTGGTTTGCTCAGTTAGAAGTCCAGCGTCTTACCGACTTCGCTAACTCGTCAGATGGAAAGAGCACTAGATTGAAACAGTATAGAGTGTAAAAAAATGTTCCTGAACCCCAAACACAAACAAAGATACTCTCACGACTTATGCCATGATTTAATGACTTTTCCGTTGGTTAATTAGGGATCACAATGCCCATTCATTGAGAATATGTTCCATTTCTAGGAAAGCAAGCGCATCATTTGACGTGTTGTTACGATAAGAAAGCAGTAATACTGCTCAAGTGTTTGGCTGTCGCCATCTTGCTTGCTTTCATAGAAATATAACATTCTCAATGAATGGGAATTATGGTTCTATATTGACAAATAGGAAAAGATTAAACCATGGGATAAGTCGTGCAAGTAACTTAGTTTGTTTTGGGGGTTCAGCAACATATATTTGATCCTCTACACTGTTTAAATGTATAGTGTAGTAGTTTAATTCAAATGTTGTTCAGTAAATATCGTTTGCATCTAGTGCTTTTTCTGTCTGACGATTTAGCGAAGTCGGTAAGACACTCGACTTCTAACTGAGCAACCCATGTTCAAATCTAGCTGCAGCCGTAAAGTTTTTTTTTTCACAGTACCGAAATCAACACCGTGTGTTGTGTTGATTTAACACACAAAAGTGGTAGTCACGCTGGGACACCGCATTGTGTTGAATTAAGACAGCTATTTTTTGCAGTGTACAGGCAAATGATCTGTAGAGGTTGAAATATCCAATATGTCTAACGGTAGAGCTGATGCGGCACGCTATCGTCATAGGCTTCAAAACTGCTCCATCTAAATTTTCATATTTCAAAATTTTGCATTGGGTGCGCAAGGGATTACTCAGAGCAAGTGAGCGATTTCCAGATATTCTCTGAAGAAAAGTCGCAGACGAATTTTTGTTATCTCCTGGAAAGTAATTCCATTCATGATCATTGCCCCCATGCTTTATTCACCCTGCACCAACGGGTGGGTACCTTAGCTAGTATTTTTATGAATGAAGACATGTCTAATACACATAGGCAATACGTAGAGTTAAAAACTTCTTATTTTAAATCTAAGTTGTATGTTTTCTATTAATAAATAAAACTATAAAATATATTATTTGGGTGAAAATTGAGCATCCGTTTAATTCTATATTTTAAAGTTGGAATACTTTTGCGCTCCTAGGGAACGCCATCCCCACGCAATTGAACTATTTCCACTCCCTGTTCGTAGTGTAAAATTCTATTTCCTCCCTTCAAGATTTTTTTATCTAGAAAAATATCTGAAGTAAGATCTATGATAACGTCTATCTTTCACTTTCAATTATTTGAATTCCTTTTCGGCCTTAAGATATCGATGACTCATGTTGGGATAGGGATGGGGAAAGGATGTAGGAATGAATCGACTAGGGTCTAGATTGAAGGTATCATTCCGGCATTTGCTTGGTCAGACTAACACAAAAACCTAAAAAATACCTCAGTTAGGATGGTCGGTCGCTAGTACATCATTAAAAAACACGAAACAATGATAATAAAATATTTAACTCCGTGAATAATCCAAGTAAACAGAGAAGTGAATAGATTATGATAAGGAAGATCCCAACGTGAAATTAGTTTTGAAAAATGTGCGAGATACGTGCGGTTTTAGGTAATAAAATATTATCATACAATGATTTGAAAAATAAATAATTGTTTTAAAACTTATGAGGCCGTATATCTGCATTGTTCAGTTCATTGAGAACGTAGGCAAAATATTTCAGTTAATCATTTCTTTCTCTTCTAATGGAAAAGGAAACTAGCATTTGAACGAAAACATAACATTAAAAAAAAATGAAACGGGAATAATTCATTTCTGACAAATGAAGAAAACAATGCGATGCAAAACATCAAGATATAATTCTTTTCGTTCTTAATTTATATTTATTTATGGACCTTACAGGCAGCTATGGGACAAGCCCGTCATATGTCAGAGGAATGGCGTCCTTCAGGAAGCATACAACAAACAAATAGCATGTTAATTCAACACTTTCCGGTGTCCTAGTGCAACCATCACTTTCTGTGTTAAATCAACACAAAGAACGGTGTTGATTTCGGTTATTTAACTAAATAGATGTTTTGTCAGTGCTTCTGCAACACAGTGGAGTGTCTTATACTAGAATTATCACAGTGCTAAATCAACAATTTATTGTATTGATTTAACACAGAGAAATGGTGGTCACTCTGGGAGACCGAAAAATGTTGAATCAGCATAGCTATTTTTTGCTGTGCACTTTTCAGAATACTGGAAGGATTAAGTTAGCGGCGCTAGATATTATATCAAGACTCGACTGGTGAAACTGAGGAAATACTTCCAAAACCTCGGTCAGTGTGGTCGAAGGCAGGATTCGGAGCTGCGTGCCTCCCCGGTGCCGATCCAAGGTATCAGAAAATATGCGTTACCAATACATGTGTCTATTAAAAGCATTCCACGTCTGTAATGCTCTTGTGATCCACAAAGGGTAGTTTATTCCTAAGAGGATTACAAAAGGAACATTGCATCAAACGTCCAATAATCAGTTAGTGTTTCTTCAGTGTGTCCAGATCTGCCCTTCAGTTATTAGAAAAAAATAAATGAAGTAGATGAATCCAGGTTGTATTAAACCTTTAAATAATGTTCCGAAACTAGAAACTAACCCTATATTTCGTCTTTTAAATATGTCTGCATCAGCATTAATTCCATGTTCCCTGCTGATGAAGGGTTTTGCGACTTTTTTTACTTTCCCTATTTTGAAAAAAAAAAAAAAAAAACTTTAAATGTTCGAAGAAATCGCTAGCAAGTTTATGCTGACAAATGAAGCATTATATTGGAAATGAATCAGTTGTTTATTTTGGGATTAAGTGAGGCAAACAGTTCCAAGATTCCTTCAATATCTATGTTACCAGCCTAATATTAGAAACCTTATATAAAACTATATCATTCATAAATTTCTCGTTCGATTGTTAGCTGAAGTACCTAAGAAAAGTACCTAAGATTCAGGTACTAGGTACAGCAAAACATACCTAGTTACAGGTACTAGGTACTGCAACTGAAATGTACCTAGGTACATACTTTAGGTATGTGTTTTGTACCTAGGTACTTACCCAACACTGGATTTGGGGTACGGGGGTATGTTTTATGTCTCTCTCAGAGGAGTCGACTCCACCACCTTACAAAATTTCACATTTTCCAGGTATGAAAATTGTCACATAAGTTTCATTTTGAGAGATTTACAGGTCGTCACTAGAAAAGTAAGGCCAGGGTGACGATTCTATGTACCATCCCGGTACTCAGCTCTTAAGACGATAAAAAATTCTAAAGAAAAAACTTGTTTACATGGGCGAGTTGAGCAGGGCTCGAAACTGCCCCCCCCCCCCCCAATATTTATCAAGTTCAACGATCATAATCACGAGAGCTGAGTGCAGTGGATTGAACTGTTATTAAAATCCTAAGCTCGCGAACTTCCAAGGACGGAGTCTATAATTTTTTGTAAAGTGGACCCGGATCCAAGGATTCTCCCGTTATTTCCAGTTTGGCAAGAGTAAAACCGAAATTGGGGGTAGTAGGGTTTCAATGAAGTTAATCTACCACAGCCATAAACTTAACGGGAGGTAGGAATGTTACGCAACAAATAGCGAATTCATCAGACTAGCATTCTTGTAAATGGTATAGGTTAGTGCCCCATGTCACTAATACACTTGATACATCTTTAATGCAAACTATCAAACTTTTTCGTTTAGTTTATTTTTTATGTTGTGCAGACTCTGTCGCGGTCCTGTGAAAGCCCTGAACAATCTTAAAATATTATTCCTCCTTTCATGGCATGTTTAACTTTGGAAAACAATAGCAAGTCATCAGGGACCATATCTGGCGAGTAAGGAGAATAATTACTCTCAACAAGCTCCTCTTTTAAAACCAAAAATTGCTGCTTAATGATAGCCTTGTGACATCGGTCGTTGTCCTGCAATAGGTTCCAGATACCAGTCTTGCTGTACTGGGGTGTAACATAACGCACAATGAGAAATATTTGCCTAGACTAGGTAACATTACAGACTTGTAAAGTTGATTTTATCCAGCCTCAGGACGTAAAGTCCGGAATTTTGGAGCCGAAGACACAATAATGTTAATCTTGCAGGAGCCAAAATGCGAAAATGACATTCTGCATTTCGAATTGTTTGAAAAGTCCATAGTACGGTATATATGTCTATGGTAACGAGAACCCCGCAAGTCAGTAATGTTTAGAAAACATTCCAGACTGGACTTGATACATATGACGTCATCGAAGACATAAAAATGTCTTGAAAGAATGGAAACATTACAGACTTGCAATCCAGTTCGTACTTTATGACAAAAGTAATGCAAATTGCGCTAAAGTCCACAAAATGTGTTCTTGACATTACAATGCGTAGAAAACAAAATAATGTTAAAATATCTTGAGTAAGGGATAATGCGATTTTGTCACGATAATGACACATATGCATTCCGAGAATGAAAAGAGGGCGAATATTTATACTATGATTGTACAGAGACCGGATTTTCAGTCATTTCATGTAAAGGAAAATGTTTAATTTAAACGTACTACAGACGTAGCATCTATAAAATCTAGTAAAGAAGTCCGGAGCATAAAAAATATAAGTAAGGTAAAATCCAGAAAATGGGAAGAAACACAATCAGGTAAGTATACCGATTGCTAGACGTGGTTTCGCAATGGTGTCCATACTCTCTTGTTCCTTTAACGTTACGATACAGGCAGGAATACTCTTGTCATTGGTGGAATGAAGGCGCCAAGATGTCTTTGTAGTTGTGCCCATAATTCCAAACGAGTTGAAAAATACGATTCGTTTCCTTTCTCGACACGGCGGAGATAGACGTAGCTTATTATCGTTGGAAACGGTGGAGAATTGTGTTCTTTACAATTGTTTGTGTTGTTTATTTTCTGGATATGGAACAATGCATACAGTACATGGAAGATTTTAAATGTCAACAACCTGAAAATTGTTAAACGTTCCCAACGTTGGACATTTATGAAAATGCATTCTCACCACTACTTGCTTTGAAGATAAGTTAACCGTTCAAGAGTTTTGGATCAGCCTGCATACATTGAGTTCAGTGCGTGTTGTAATGACGATAATATCGTTACAAAGAGTAGGAGGAAGTACAAGGTTACATTTCAATACGTAGTCCTTTCTGTGAAATAATGTTTTTTGCCATCTGTATGCATGAAGTAATGTCACAAAGTGAGGAAAGAATGACTTATTACACATATTGTGACGTTCCCTTATCAAGAATCCCTGTGTTTTTGTCCTGAAGATATGCATGTTCTACGTAGTATGTGTGCGTTTCCTAGACGTAAAGGTTACAGCACCTAACGTAATAACATGATGTGTATCCTGTAGAGACGACTTGTCAGAAATTTTTCTCACAAATACAATATTAAACGTACTACTTCCCAAATCGTCATTGGATACGTACATTCCTTCCTAATGGGTACGCATAAAAGCAGTCTGAAAGACTACATTTCAGTGCTGTTTAGTGCAGCGTTCTTTCTATCGACCTTTGTGCAGTAGTAACTGCAAGTTTTACCACGCTTCTTGGTGATAGAGTCTGTATACAAATATAACAACACGATGTGCGTGTAGAGTTTTGTCTTTCGTTCCGTAATTTTGTCCTATCTGACTGCAAGCTTCGCCATGCCCTTTGTGATAATAGTCTATGCGTGACGATAATAATGCATTCTAGAAGCGGGTTCTTTACTTCCTATCAGGACATCTGTGCAGTAGTGAATGCAACTTTCACCTTGTACTTGATGATAGTCTGGACATAAGGATAACAGTGTACGTAGTCCATGACCGAGTTTTTCTTCTTCTTTCCGGACTTTTTTTCCATGTTTGCCCAGAGGGATATCAAAGCACCCGTGTTCGTAACAGTCTTGTACTGTGATTTTGTCCATGTCACATGAGCTTTTAACATGACACGTAATGGTCTCCCTTCATTACTACTGTCAATACCAGTGACCTCATTCATTTTATCCAGAATAGTAAGAACAAAATGGACGTAAACTGACCATATCATTTAACATTCTCCGTAATTCCACAACGTCTAGATGTAAATAGTATTGAGAATAAAAAACACTAGAAAATACGTACAATTTCTAGGGGAATGGTGAAGTCAACAACCCATTTCTCGTCTCGCCTCGCGTGAAACACTAGGACCAGTAGTGAGCCAGGTAGTACCGTACCAGTTGTCAGACTCGTGCCAAAAGAAAGACAGATATCCATAAAAAGAAGTATTTTTAAATTGAGAAATACAGGCCAACCTCGTTAATCCGAATATTTGTTTGCTCGAGCTGTTCGGATTATTAAAAAGTTTGGATTACTAAGGAATGCTAAAGAAACGCCCGAAACAAGCTTAAAATAAATTACGTATACAGTAATTCGCTAGAAAACCAATTTACTGACAGTATGTACGTACGTACAATAATTTGAACAATTACACAATAAAGACCTACTCTACAACACAATGAAACTTTGTATGTTACTGTTCTTTAAATACTACAGAACAGTACTGTAACTTTATGTAAAAAAAGGTCATTTGAAAAAGTCTTTAATCGTTTTCCGACCTGCTTTTTTGATGGACTTACGAAACGCGTCATCACGCAGTTGACGAAGGGTTAGGATCTGGTGCACTGGAATATCGTTTCCATCTGCCCACGCCAAACAGGTGTTGAAAGCTTGCAACGCCTCTGCATGTTTTACACTTTGAGTTGGTTCTTCTTCTACATTGTTTCCTTCATCACCGCTCTCTGCTTCTTCTCGAACACGTTGGATAATTTCAGCATCAGTTAAGTGTTCATTTCCTAACCCTGCCTCTTCTTCATTTAGCCACTCAGTAACATCTCCTTCCGAGATAAGATCATCTGTCTGCTTGTGAACAACATGAACAATGTCAGACACAAGGAAGAATCTGATGAATTTTCGTTTGGCGGTCTTTGGGGAAGAGGCCAAAGTTTAGTCCAAGAGCTTACAATGTTCCCTTGAGAAGTCTCATCCCAAGCTTACGGTTGCATTGTAATGACATGAAAATCTAAAAATAACAGTACGTATGTACAGACGACGACTGAAGGCCGTTCGGAGTAGCGCGGCGTTCGGAGTACCGTGGGTTCGGATTAACGAGGTTAGCCTGTAGTTGATAATTATAATTCAGGCGAATTAAAAATAAAGTGTTTACATCCACATAAAAAAAAGAAGACGAATAATTATTTCGTTCACATTTATTAAAATTTATAGGAGTGTTTTGAAAGGGAAAAAAGGTTTTGAAAAACTGAAGTTATTTATACCTTTGTTACTAGGCCTATTCAAATATTTCAGTTTTACTGATATTTTTTTTTTGCATAGTTGTTCGTAAAGGACAAATGGTTTGTTTCACATCCGTTTCATTTGTCAACTACTAGTGCATTGACAGAAAATTGCAAAATAGTACATAAGTTTCGTAACTAATAGTGCGTAACAAAAGGGAAAATATAATATTCTGACCAAAAAAAAAAAAAAGATATAGTTGTTGGTTCATGGACACACACATACACATGAGCACCCATAACCTCCGAGTACAAAATAACACATTTTACCGGGAATACCGGTAAACTAGTAACAATATACATTATAGGAAAAAAGGAGAATAGGAGAACGCTGGTACAATATAATTAGATAACAAAAAATAAGTTCCTTTATTATAAAAAGAATCCATTATGCTGGTGTGAATGGAAGGTTCGGGCTCCGGGCCTCACATAACACTAAAAGTAAAAAGAAGAGAATATAGACAAAAATATCACTCTTTAAATAATGTTCACTTTGTTTGAAGGCGATAACAAGCTGAATTAGAACTGAAAATTTCATCCATATTTCTTTAGACTGGAAGTTAATGATCGAGATTACGCCCTGGGTTAATACTTTCATAATGACTTAGGTTTTCGCCCACATCAAGCAAATGCCGGGATAGTACCTATAAACTAGACCTTGGGAGACTGCCTTCTATTATCATCTCCGCAATCCTATCGAAGACTGAATCTTAAACGTTTAAAGGTTATAAATGAAATTCAATTGTACTAAACATTTAACGTGATTTCGTTTAAAATGTTTAACGAAAATGCGTTGCGATCCAATCATATATGTCAAAACATTATTTAGATGGAGTAGTACTATGATAGCTCACTGCCTGCGGATGACGTCTATCGCTAAATTCGCAGATGGTTCGAGCAGGTGTTTTGCAAGGTGCCATGATATAATGAGTGTGTGCTTGTACTGATAAGGAAACGCGAAACGTTAGTTGACTCCCATTTATCATGGAGATATTGAAGGTCAGATGTTAGGTTTCACAGTATTGGTGTAGTGTTATTACTTTTCAGATAACGTAGTTCAATAAAGTTTTGATTTTCATATGAAAGTGAATCAAAACAAGCAATGCTTCATAACCTTACAAAATTGTTTTAAGGATAATCTAAAGCAACGATCTCCAACAAAAGATGGCAGCACTACCTCCGTATATGTCTAATGTATTTTCACTGTTACACGAAATTTCATTTCTGCTTCTACAAATTCAAGCCTAGAGAGTTCAAACTTTCAGGGAAGAAAGTTCAAACCCAATTCAAGAGCATGATCGATGCCGATTTTTAATTTTCGTTTTGGTTCATTGTTGTTATAGGTTTCGATATTCACAACAACAATGAAGCGATTTCAACAATGAAGGAAAACGAAAATAAAGAATCGGCATCGATCATGCTCTTGAAGTGGTTATGAACTTTCTTCCCTGAAAGTTTGAACTCCCTAGGCTTGAATTTATAGAAGCAGCAAAGAAATTTCATGCAACGATAAGAATACATTAGACATATAAGGAGATAGTGGTGCCATCTTTTGTTGGAGATCGTTGCTTTAGATTATCCTTAAACAAGTGATATGAGGGAATTTACGAACAAACAGCTAATACACATCCTGAATGGACGTCTTGATAAACAAATTGTTTTCAGACTAATGTACCTAGTAATTGAAAATCTATTAATGACTCTAAAAGCGATACTTCACTGACAGCTGCCATTGAAAATTGCATGAATATATGAAGCCAGAGAGCGGAGAAGACACTAAATCTTCTTTCTCCACTTCCAGTCTAAACCATTATGGACAATTTCGGTCCTAGCTGTTTTTTACGCTTGATATCGCTGTGCGGCCGGTTTTTATTTGAGTCTTAATTCTTGCAAAAAACGTAAATACAGTATTATTTGCAGTATTTTATATTATGTGCAGAGTACGGTACATGAATAACTGAAGAGAATTAAGACTTAAACAAAAAAAAAAAAAACGGGTCGCGCAGCGATAAGAAGCGTATAAAGCTGATTTAGAACTGAAAATTTGGTCCACACTGCATTAGACTAGAAGTGGAAAAACTAGTTTAAATATTTACTCTGGAGTCAATATTTAAACTTTCGACACTACGCAGGCACTCCAGTATCGTTACGTAGAGCTCAATGGTTCCAGTACAGTTTGGTTGGAATATTGCCAAGTGTTTCACCTCAGTCCGTAAAATCCCCCTTCTTATTTTGTCAATGTGTCGTCAGTCAAACTTGTTACGCAAGAGATGATTTTATCACTGTAAAACATGGAGCAATACTTTTGACACATGTTTTTCAAAACCATTCAAACTCCAGTTTCGTCGCATTTGAAGCAAAATTTCACGCGCATACCATTATTCTTCAGTGTATCAATTTTGACACCAGATGAACACGACGTTAACACAAAAATTGCAGAACATACAGGCACTAAGTGTTTCTGCTAATGTGTTACAACAAAAGAATAATATTTTTTTTTCAAGATGCACAGATACAGCCCCATTTCGCCAAGTGTTTATACTGGATATATTTGATAATAATATTTACAAGGGTAGGCCTTATCCAAGGTGCGTACCATCCCAGTACTTACTTGGAATGTCCGTGGGAAAGCAGGGAAACCTTAGTGAAGATGGACGGCACCGGGAATCGAACGCAGGGTTTATCGATTTCAAGGTAAGACCGCTACCGAAAACTCTGCCTTGTCGGTTAAATAGTCCCGTAACTTCTGAAATAGTTACGTATTGAATTGCGGATTAATTTCAATTTTCTCTGTCTCATTGCAGGCACAACATGGACTCAGGAAATGGTGTGGTGTATAGGCAACGATTGTGATTTTGAAGGAGCCAAAAGGAGCTTATTTGAGAGGTTCCCCTTTTTAGAGTAAGTTTAAAATCACCTTGATAATCATAATTAATGTCCTCCTGCTGAACTAGGTCTTTCTTTTCGTAAAATCTCTGTGCCCCTCAGCATCACGTCTTTGCTTCCTCATTCACTCAACCTCACATTTATGCTCTGACCTCACATTCATCACTTCCCTCTCACCGTTACCCTAAGATCAGTTTGACTCATTCTCACCCATCTTCAGGTATATTCTCATCTTTATTCCCACACGTTTCAGCTTCACCATTGGTCCGTCTTGTCCTCACATCTTCGCTTTAACCTAACCATCATTTACAACTTTCTTGTCATCTTCACATATCCTTATTTTGACGTTGCAGCTTGGCCCTCACACTCATGTGGAAGCGCGGAGGGTATGTAAGGTGAGATTATGCTTTATGGGATCCGCTCTCATGAGGTTGTACAGCAGAGAACTATACAGAGTAGTAGTCTGTATTTAATACTATCTACGCATTTCTTTCTGTCTTCGAAGAAGTTTATTGCCTCGCCCCTAGATGCCTCTGAGCTCAATAACTTATTTTCTTAAAGATCCTGATAAACTAAAGTTCTGTTATAAGTTCAGTATTACCTCTTAGCTTAAATATGGCAGTACGAACCAACGATTAGCTCGAATTTATCAGGATGGTTGAGAAAATGAGCTATTGAGCTTAGAGACTCCTAGCGGCAAGGCAAGAAACTTCTTCGAAGGCAGAAAGAAATACGTAGCTAGTATTGAATACTCTGTAGGATTCACTGTGGTTGTACAGCTATGTGAAGTTCGCGGTAAGTTTTCTTCAGGCAGAATTGCTTTGTTTATTTATTTTTATCTTGCTCTTTCCATTTTACATTACCTTTCGGTTTTTCTTCCTTAAAACTGTCTGTAAGTTGTATCTTTCTGTTCTAGTTTTCATTATAACCAAACCTTCAATCGCATCCTTCCATATAAAATTTCTTAGTAAAGCAATACCCTAACCAGCTACAGCAAACAAATTTTCTCTGTATTTTCCAATAGGGGCATATTACGCAGGTAAGTAATATTGCTCATGGAAGTTTTTTTTTACACTATTTAATAATTTATTTGGTATTAGGTAGTGGTGACCTCTAGTGGCACGTTGTCCAATTACTTCAGCGATGTGGTGACTTTGTGGCGCCAGTAGTAGGTGTGTTATCGAGTGTTATATTGTTTTGCACGATTGTCTTATTTCTGTGCTTTGTGGGATGCATGTCTATTCAACAACAAACACTAATTGAAGCAACCGCAAATTACAGGTGATTAGTGTATATAATTATGTATAATTTAATGCCAATATTGTCCTCTTTTCTGTATTTGTTATTCGGTTATATTGCGTTGTAGGTTCAAAGGTTGTCGTGGTGTAATTACACGCACACCTGCTTACTGCCCAATATTCCCCTCCCCTTTTGCCGGTATCATTACCATATTCAAAATGTATAGCTTACCTGTTTACTGTTAAATAAGCATTCTAGTGGTAGGAACAGAGAAATTATAATTTTTACTATGTTTTATAACATTATCAGTATTTTACGATTTATAGTTTGTAAAACTATGAAAATAGTACTAAAGATGGTTCTATGTATAATATTTTAGTGTTAATAAATAATTTAACTTAATGCTCTTTCCTTAGTATACTTTTTTAGAATCACGTAGTAAATAAAAATACCTTAATTCAAACTTCATAACCTTTGATTATGAGTGGGCAAATTGAGCTCAGAGAGATTCTTTGCTCCCCCTCACCACTCGAACCTCCTCGCCAACGATGACTATAGTGAACAGACAAGAGTGCTAGCAATATCTAATGAGCTTTCATTAGATCACTGTTGCCAGGATGCAAAGTAATTTTTGTTCCGTTTGATTCGGAATAAGCGCGCAGCTTTTAAGGACGACAACTGCATATTATCGTGGAATGGAAAAACGTTGAAGTTAGCATACGAGGCTAAGACCTGCACTGCATATCGACCCCAGAAATGTTTGGTAATTATTGAATCGTGTGGGTGGTAACAATAGCTGCCTTATAATCGACGTGTCCCGGGTTCAATACTTAGGGGGAGTGCAAGTGGTTCGGAGCCCACGTTAAATTCTAGGTCCCATTATCATCATCATTGTGATAATTGTAAGCACACAAGACTAAACCAACGTCATGGTGGATGAGGTGTTAAAGCGCTCGCTTATTGTGCGTGGGGTTACTGGTTCAATTCCCGTTGGGGTTCATTAAACGAAGTGGGCCGCAGCTCAGTTTCTAAAAAGCTGTAGGCCCCATCACTATAAGCTCACTAGTTCGTTTAGGACCTTAATAATAATTCAATCGATCAACAAGACCAAACAGCAACTTGGGACTTCGTTTGTATTAACGTGTATAATGTGGATGAAGCATTATCTGTTTACTTTCTGAGATAAGTGTCAACGCTTTTAGTGATGATAATACTGAAAAAGTTTCATTTGAAAGTAATCAGTATGATTTGTAAACTCGCTTATTGAATGGAATGGAATTATTTTTATAGCATGCGGCACCTCTATCTAGCTCACAGATAGACTGGGAGAGAGAAAATAATAGGGATATGGGAAAGGGGCGAGGGTCTAATTTTAAGGTTTAATTCGTCGTGCATGACTGAGGAAAAATGCTTCGGGATAGGAGGGAGTTAGCCAAGATCTAGTTAGTAGGTACCAGTCCGGCATTTTCATTGGTGAGTGAAGTGTTATTAACTCGTAAAGGAGCTGGTGAGCCTCTAAGGACGGGATCTACAGTTTTGGTAAAGTGGGCTCCGAACCACTGCGTTCAATCGACCCGGGCAGGATTTGAACCCGTGATCATGCGCACAGAAAGCCAGTGCTCTAACCTCTCGGTCACCCTGAGGTCCCATTTGTCTGTTATGATTAAGGAAGAAGCCTAAACAAATCTTCTTTTGGATGTGGTACCGCTGGGATCGTTTCTAGGGCCTTGTCAACGCTGTACCAAATAAGCTACGGTACGGCTGCTGAGTACTACAGTGAGCAAATTAATTTAAAAAAGCAACCTTTAAATTAAAACCTTTCAGGAAAAATAATACTGAGAGATTTTACATTAACAGAAGATTGCTATATCTTTTACCGCAAATTTCTTTGATACAATTGACATGCATAATCCATTATCCCCATTCATGCAAAAACATTTGTGTACGATGTGCATTCGAGAAGCTCTGAACAGGGATTCTTAAGTTCAAATTCCGCTTAGGGGTCATCCCAACTACACTTTTCACGAGGTTTCCTTAGTAAAACTCGTTTCACCGTTTTCCTGAGTGGAACCACAGGACTAGTGATTTAGAAACAAACCAGGTTTATTTCCCCCCCCCCTATTGTTTCTGGTTGTAAAATGGTAAAGAGTTATTACACAAACGTCACATGACCTTAACCTTACGATGCACTAAGACCAGATACATTCTTACTGTAATTTTAACCTACATTGTGAACATATTTGTGGTGATCTGACAAACGTTTTCGTCAGGCCCGGCAACACTACTTGGCTCCACAACAAGTCGAGGCAACAGCGGCAGGTTTCGAATACAGTTCGTGTCCATGAATACAAGATCGCTCTTTTGATAATGAAGATCGCCCAGGCCTGTATTAGATGAACCGTCTTTGGTAAACCTATCTTTGCCTTTTAACATGCGTGCAGAATTACCTCACGCTGCGCGCCATAATCCTCTATATGTTGGGTAATATTGCTCAAACGAGTGTAATATAAATAATTATTTATCGAAACTGAATAACGGTAGTGGTGTAAAACAGGATTTGTATCGAAGTAGAAGGTTCAAATATTACAGTCGCCTAGTTTTTATTCTTTATAATCACAATGTTAAAGTGTTGTAAAGAAAAATCGTAAGTGCGCAGTATTCCATCAGTATCTTCGTAAGTGCAGCATTTTTGTGAAAGGAAAAATAGATATTTTTTTTCATACTGCACAATTTCCAATGATTCGTCGATAATAACATTTCCACGTGCAGAAGAGAACCTTGACGTTCAATGCCAACAAATAGCTGGTTGAACTGAGACCAGAATGTTCGGTATACCCAGAGGTTGGACACGTCGGTGATAGCTGACTAAGGAAATAGTCCTAGATGAGCAACCGAGTTTCCCGAGCAATCTCATCAGGACTATCTAGGGGAAGAGAATAATCCCGGAAATAACAACTGAACTGTTATGTATGAGTCATGTTGTAATTTATAGAGCGTTTGTTTTGAAATATCCTTGCTTGCCGCCAAGGTGTTAGAGCGTCGGATCGGTGATCACCGATCGATTCTCGTCCAAACAACTGTTTTATTTGTTTAGGACATTACTTTTTTCTTATTATTACTTACGAATAAATGTTCCATTTTGCTTATTTTTGCATTCCCAGCAGTGTATACATGTTTCATGACCATTAAATGCCAAGCGATTGTTAGAGGTTAGACATTTTAATTATCAGCGATGCAAAAGAGGCAAGTAAAGAAATCACTTCCTGGGTAGGAGAAAGGATGCGACAATGAGTCAGCCAGAACTTAAGGTCAGCATCCCGGTATTTGCTTGGTGTGACTGAGGGAAAATCCCTGGAAAAACTTCAGTCAGAATGCTCTGCTCCTGGGATTGAACCCACCTTCAATGCGAAGTCAACACTCTCCTAATTCAGTTATGATAACACGGATTGAAATGATACAAATCTAGCAGGCCTGAATTTGAAAGAAAAACTTCGACTATCTATAACTTCTTAGAAGTGCCTAAAATAAAAAAAAACTATAGGGCTAGGCAGTTCAAATTTCAGCTAGGCCGATATGAAGGGCGATGGCTGAATACGGTACATAATTCTTATATACAGATGCTTATCAGAATAATGGAAACACCTGTAGTTGGCAACACGTCAGATGTATGGGTTGGCAGTGGTGTCGTGGCGACCGCAGCGCCGGACTGCTGGTGGTGGTGTGTTAGGTCGGTCTCCATACTACGTCAGGCGTCGTGGAACAGGAGTGTGCAGTGGCTGCAGCAGACGGAGGTAGTGTAAAATGGGAGACCTCTCAGAGTTTCAAAGAGGGCAAATTGTTGGTGCGCGGTTATGTGGAGTGAGTGTGACGGCAGTGGCTAGTGTGTTAGGTGTGTCGCCAGGGACAGTGTCGAAGGTGATGACGGCCTACACAACACACGGGAAAACCACATCGGGGAAGCGGAACAGTGGGCGGAAGAAAAGCATCAGTGACAGGGCACGCCGGGTATTAAAGCGCATTGTCACGCGGAACCGTCGTGCAACTGCTGCGCAAGTGACGGAGAAACTCAATCAGCACCTCCCCCAACCTGTTTCGACAATCACAGTCCGCCGCGAATTACATGACATGAACTTACGGGGACGTGTTGCACGGGCCAAATGTCTCATCAGGGACCAGAACGCTTTAGCACGCCGCAAATGGTGCCGCGACCATGCAACTTGGACCGTTGACGACTGGAAACGTGTGGTATGGTCGGATGAGTCACCATTCACCCTATTCCAAACCACGGGCCGTGTTTATGTGTGGAGAACGCCCAAAGAAGCGTATGATCTGCAGTGTCTCCGCCCAACTGTGAAACATGGCGGCGGCACGGTGATGCTGTGGGCCGCAATATCATGGTTTTCATTGGGTCCTGTGGTCACACTTCGCGGACGCATCACTGCCAACTATTATGTCGCAATTTTAGGAGATCACTTGCATTTTATGGTCCGGATGTTGTTCCCGGACAATGACGACATATTCCAGGATGATAATGCACCCATTCACACAGCTGGAGTTGTTGCAGCGTGGTTTGAGGAACATCGGGATGAAGTTCAACACCTCCCCTGGCCCGCCCAATCCCCAGATCTCGACATAATTGAACATCTGTGGTCCATCTTGGAAACACGACTCCGGCGACGATTTCCACCTCCATCCTCTCTCACAGAACTGGCCGATGCCCTGCACGAGGAATGGTGTAATATTCCACTTGCTACCATTCACGACCTCTATGCCTCCATCCCACGTCGCATCAAGGCTGTTCTGAAGGCGAAAGGTGGCCCGACACCATATTAATCTGGTAAGTTGCACTTTCGTTCAGGTGTTTCCATTATTCTGATAAGCATCTGTATATATATACTAATTTATTTAGGTGTTTAAAGTACATATCCTAGATACAGCATGTGGGAGCCATCTTACACTAGGAAGTAACATAGAATAATAACAAAAACAGAAAACTATACTATGAACAGAATCAAATATTAACATGAGGCAATAGATGTGATATTAAACCAACTCCCTTCCACTACTGAAAATAGCTGAGCTTAGCTAAATCTATCATATCCCAGCCTTTACGATCTAGAACGATCCGGGAAAGTATCTAGTTCATTTTTAGAAACCAAGACTAGTTTTAGAAATTCTCATAAATAAAAAAATTGTATAATGATTTTGTCATCTAGTATTTCTTTTCAGCATATTTGATTTAATTTAATATTACTGGTGAACAATTTAAATTAATATTTCTGCATAACTTTATGTGAATTTATGAAACAAAATTATATTAAGCTTATTATATTCAAATTTGGAAACTACTAGTTATTTGTAATATTATTTGTAATAGTGTTTCCATTAATATTATTCTTATGGTTTACATTAGTCTCCTACTTACAAGAGTTTTAAATATTATATTTTTATTATTGCATTTTTCGATATTAGTACGCTGTCATAACTACTAGATATTGACTGAATCATACCGGATACTCTTACAATAAGCATACTTCGATTTTCAAGGCCTTCTACTTTGTATTTGATTTGCAGATTTTCAGCACTTGACTTAACGCCTGCCGGAGTACCTGATTTATTCCCAGTGGAAGAAGACACCATAACACAGGTTGAAACGCTTCCTTCACCTCGATACATCAAAAGTCATCTTCCTTGGGGACTGCTGCCAACTCAGATTGTAGAAAAGAAAACAAAGGTTAGTATTGTAATCTGTATCATATTCTCCCAGCAATACCTACATCTAGACTGGGCCAAATATGGGAAAACCGACAAAGAAGGTTTTGATAGTTTAACACCGTCGCTGTTCACACGGCGAGATAAATGATTATCTCTCTACGAGGAGATTCCTCGTTGGTTCAATTGTTTTTAACATTCTAAGCAGCACAAGATGAGATGGGCTTCTAAGAATGAGATCTATAGCTTTTGTTAAAGTTTGCTCCGCATCACACGATCAACTGATCCCTAGCAAACTTGAATTCGTGACAGGACGCACCAAAAGCATACGTGTTGATCTCTCGACCAAAGGGAAATACGAGGCGGTTCCTGTATTATTAAGTTCCCAAGGACACAAGAAGATTCCTATAACATGTGTGAAAGTCCTGTAGTCCATTAACCGTGGAAGCAAGAAAAGTGGATGGAGGATACCGTTTAGTGGAGAGTGTCATTGTAAATTGGCCTTTTCATCCTCAATCTTCTTGAATTGATATTCTACCATAGTTCGAATCCCATGTTGATTCAACGTCCCATGCTTTATTCGGACGAGAATTACAAATCAGAGTAAACAAATCTTGTCTATTTATTAGTTCTTTAATATAAAAAGAATTTAATCAATTTGAATGGCAATGAGTACTTATGCACTTTATTGCGTGAAATGCAGAAAGTATTAACTACGATTGGACACCTAATCAACGGAGTTAGTGGACACTGAACATGAGAGAATTAAGGTAGTTTATCCGGCCATATATCGTGGAGTGTGTGTAGACTAGTAACTGTACAATCTGAATAAAAAGTTGCGACTCTCAAAGTCCAACAGTCACAGAACCCAAAGTAGTTCTATTTACTATAATTAATACTTCATAAATTATTCTACTTAATCCTATTAACTCTCATTTCGTTTCCTCTTTCTCTATATATAACCTTCCTTTTCCTCCTCTATCTTACTGCGCCTGTAGCTCTCAATTTCTCTTTGGTATAATAAACTAAACGGCATTGAGAGGCCGGTGAATAAGGAATCGGTTTAATTCTGGATTGAAGATAATTACGCTGAAAATAAAAGAGGATGAATGGGCCACAGGAGTTTTTGCGTAAAAGCCTATTACACTGCAGCAAGCTAAAGGCACTGAGAAGTATATAAGATACGAGATAAATTTAGTCCCGGGTTTCGGCACCACATATTAACAAATATTAATTGATTATATCAACTATAGAAGATATGGGTTTCCTCCTGAGTGAAAGGATGATACAAACTAAGATGGCTTGTAGGAAGGTTAGGCTGACATTAATTTCTGATTGAGGCACTTTAGTAAGTATATGGCATAAGGCACGAAATGTAGACTCACAAAAGTGACAGATTTGCTTTGAAGTTTAGCCGGCCATTAATTTTGCTGGTAAATGGTACAATACGATCGTAGATATCACAAACCTCCATACCATTGTAGGGATTTTGAAAACTAAACGGCTTCTTATTTTAAACAATAGTAAATTCATTTCCATTTTTAGAAGTTGTATTTGATATATTGACCTTAAACTATGAATTGTCATCTTGATACTATTATAAAGTACTTTATTCTATGATTGTATAGTACAATCATATGATGATTTTAATAGTGACATGCGAAGTATCTTTTAAGTACTGTATTTTGTAAAGGTAGGCGCACCAAAAAAGTAAGTTTTGAGGAAGCAAAGCGAAGCAAAACAATTCAATACTAAACTGATAAATTTATATGGCTGTGAGTTCACTGAGTGTGCAGAGCTAAGCGGAGTGAAACTTACACAAATAAATGAGTTTAGAGAAACGTGTATGTCTATCCTAAGAGAACACTAAAATGTATCGAACAGAGAACTTAATATTAAGCCACGTGAATGGTTCTTTGCTCATTCACTGCGAAATTAACACAACATAGTAGGATCGTTATACGTGTTGCTCAGTGTTGCAACCTATAAATTCTAGATTAACCTAAACTATCGTGTCTCATTCTACCCAATCTTCCCTCATGAATTCAGCACCACATACAGCAACTACTTTATCGTTAAAAACATTCCACGTGGTGTCTTTAGATTGTGTAAAGATAGCTCAATTTTGGTCACATCTTTAAAAGAAATAAATACAGAGCAGATACAGTATATTATCTCTAATTAGAAAAGCTAAAATTCACAGTGCCTTCCCAAACAAATGTACCGTATATTTGTATATGCTTGAGGGTTGTCTTAAATATGTATTTTTTTTATATACACCCTCCATTCCGAAAGAAACCGAACTTTTGAAAACAAATAGTACCACTAGTGCCATCTGTTGTAATATTTTACCGGTAGATGGCGTAGTCCCTCATTGACAACTGGTATAAATGTCATGACATTTGGATGCACGGCAACAAAGTTATTGCGTTTCAACTGTCAGTGTGTTGTGTACATCGGTCGGAAAATGAGTTTCAAACAACGAGCTGCAATTGAGTTTTGTGTTAAACTGGGTAAACCTTTTACTGAAACGCACCAAATGCTACAAAATGCATATGGTGATGAGTGTCTATCCCGTACGCAAGTTTACGAGTGGTTCAGGCGATTCAAATCGGGTAGAGAGACGCTGGATGATGACGAAAGATCAGGCCGTCCCAGAACCGGATTATCGGAAGAAAACATCGAAAAAGTGCGTGAATTCATCAAACATAACAAAAAAGCGTCGGTGAAAGTTATTGAAATGGAATTAGGCATTCCTCAAACAACCGCATACCGCATTTTGACCGAAGTTTTGGGCCTTAAGAAGGTTAATTCGCGGTTTGTACCACACAAACTCACCGAAGACCAAAAAGTTGATCGAATTGCGCATTGCAAAGACATTGTTAAAAGTGCTCGGCAGGGTCGAAACTTCTTGAAATCGATTGTAACTGGTGACGAGACGTGGTGTTTTGAATATGAGCCCGAAACAAAGCGGCAAAGTGCTGAATGGAGAGCGCCGGATGAAGGACCACCCAAAAAAAGTCGCTTGGTGAAGTCAAAAGTTAAGGTGATGCTGATTTGTTTTTGAATTATCCACAAAGAATTTGTTCAGCCCGGCCAGACAGTCACTGGAGAGTTTTACTTGGGCGTCATGAAGCGTTTGCTGGCAAGAATTCGTCGTATTCGGCCCGAATATCGAGAAATCGGCAGTTGGACTCTTTTGGACGATAATGCACCATCACATCGTTCGCGACTAGTAACTGAATTTTTGGTCAAAAATCACATTATTCGTTTGCATCATCCGCCCTATTCACCAGATCTCGCTCCGTGCGATTTCTATCTGTTCCCGAAACTGCATTTGGCGATGAAAGGAAAGTGACACGCATCGATTGAAGCCATTGAAAAGGCGACGACCGCCGTCCTAAAGACCATTCCAATAAAGGACATGGAGAAGTCGTTTGACAACTTGTTGGAGCGTGCAAATATGTGTATCGATGCAGAAGGGGAATACATTGATTAATAAAAATGATTTGTTCCAAAATGTACATTGTTTTTTTGTTTTTTTAAAAAGTTCGGTTTCTTTTGGAATGGAGGGTGTATTTGCAATGATGTTGTTTGCAAATCTCTTGTTCCAAAGTAAATGTTCTGAAATATACGTAATATGATCCTTTGTCTTTCAGATCATATACGTAGCGAGGAATCCGAAAG
Source organism: Lepisma saccharinum (assembly GCA_022664845.1). Taxonomy (NCBI): domain Eukaryota; kingdom Metazoa; phylum Arthropoda; class Insecta; order Zygentoma; family Lepismatidae; genus Lepisma; species Lepisma saccharinum. The sequence goes on from JAGDQP010009588.1 coordinate 45,946, forward strand.
ATGTCGCCGTATCATATTACAATCACAGTCGATTAATGATGGGCTTCAAGGGAACAGTGCACGAATTTCTCGAATTCTTCATCTCGGACAGACGTAAGTAGTAGATAAGTTGAAAGACCTTGAGACATATTTTAAATGTCTATTTTATTCTTCAACGAAATAAAAATTTTCTGAAAGTATGACACATGTTTCTGATTGGTACATGAGAAAAAAAATGAAATTTGATATTTAAATAAATAAATAGTGCAACCTTATACTATGTCCAAAGTATGATACATAACTCCAGTGTTTGTTTCATAGGGTGACGAGGAATATTACCTAATCCCCGTCCAAAACATGAACAATACTACCCCGAAAAGTTCACAAGGACCAGTGATAAGCATATGAAACCTTGTTTCCTCCCTCCAGAGTGATCAAAAGTACAACCCCTGATATGTACACACTGATTCATACAGAACGGCCGATGCAAACTGTTTCAAAGTACCATGATCTGACAGTACATTTGTTTCGAACGGATATCGAGTATAGGCTCGTAATGACGTCCACCTCGGGGGAGTACTTCCCTGACTGTGTACACAAGACATGAGTATATTTTCGGCGCTAAACATATCCTTGGTTTTACATCGCGTTTAAAGAAAGAACTATCTAACCTAACTTTACATAGCCTTTTCCGTGAATTGTGTAAATTGTTAAAAATGAAAATGGAAGTGATTATTTATAATTGCTACGGACAGAAAAAAACTTGTGAAAATAGGATAACTACGTGTCTTATGACGGATAATGACATGCCGGAAATCGAACGCCGTTTGCCCGGCTAGCGATCCCATGCTCTAGTCGTAGACCAGCCGCGGAACTGCTGGGCAGTGCTTTGGAACGCGTCTTTATCGCTTACAACGACTGGAACAGAATGCTCATCGAAGGCATTGCAGTGAAGCAGTACTGAAACCGGTTCACTTGAAATACTCGGGGACCCGGTCTGACCCGAATGACTCGGGACCCGCCCGGTCTTCACCCAAATGACTAGGTCGACTTTTATTCAGCGACTCGGTGATCGAATCTTGGCCCTATTGACCAGGTAACCAGTCTTGTTCCTGTGGTTAGATAGAATCAATCAATTATTATTGTATTGACATTCCTTGAGAAGTGAATTTATGTACGGAAATTTCATTTTTTTTGGTTTTAAGAATGCTTTTATTCTATTTAATACTTCAAACATAAAATTCTTGCAGAATAGCCTTTCCGATGGGGTGTACTTGCACAGTTCTGGCGGCATTTTTGTTCTTTCCGAGGATATGACACAATTTTCATTTTATGCTATTATTACTGTTAGGAACTGTTCGACGCCGTATATTTTGTACTCTGGGGAGTAACATCCCTGCTCCCAGTCACAGCAAATAGGAAGTCTGTTCAAACGCAACAGAGCATAGAACAACGAAGGAACTAAAACTCGCCCTCCGGGTCACTGGGTCAGAATCGGGCCCCAAACATAGACCCGGTGATCCGAGCCAAAAATTGACCCCATTACCTCAGTGACCCGTTTCAGCTCTGCTTGAATGAGGCATACTTCAGTGACGTACATTAGCCAAAAGATCCTCGGTGTTGCCAAACTGTGTTACCGTACTTAGCAGATTTTGAAAGTATACCCAACGTTCATTTTTAATGAATCTAGCGTACAAATACACACTTTTCTTATTAGGTTCCTCTGAAAGAATTCCTGTATAAAGTTGATGAATCTTGGGACATTAGCTGAACTATCAGGAGACATTCCTTCATTTTAATAATTACTTCATTAAAATGGAAACGGCAGGAAATGAAACGATCAGTGCAATACTCCCTCCTTGGAAACTACGAGACTTACCCTACCATTCTTTTATCCTCGGCTATTACAGTAACCATGGAGCTCTGCATAAACATGTAAGAGATATCTGCTAATGTCGAAAGATGGACGCCACCAGATTAAATATTTAATCTCGATCGTCCACTTCCAGCTTAAACTAAGGTCGACTTTTCATACAGGCGCTCGCTGCGTGCTTTGCTTGCAATTTAGCTGAATAGCCAATTGAAACACGTGTTTAAGTACGTGTTCTATGTGTAATAAGAGTTTCTATTGGCTATTCATAGAAATCGCAAGCAAAGCACGCGCTGAACACCTGCAAGGAAAGCCGGCTTAATACACAATTTTTCGTTGTTAACTTAGTTTTGTACACTTAGGGCTGATTTTCATGAAAGCTTGCGATTTGGGTCAGTAGCCAATTCAAACACGTGTTTTACGTGCTCTACGTGTAAAACAATATTTCGATTGGTTACTCATCCAAATCGCAAGCAATACAAGCTTGAATGGAAATCAGCCCTTATTATCGCTGTGCTGCCCGTTTCTTTTATATTTACGGCTGAATTCTTGAGTTCTGCACGAACCAGATTGTGCATAGAACAGTACACACTGTAAATTATATTTAGGTCCTACTTATTTTTTGCAGGAATTAGACATTAATTTTAAAAAAAACTGGCCACACAGCTATAAAAAGAGTAAGGCCCGTTTTCATAGTTAGGTACTCAAGCTGGAGCTTGTGAACTACTTCGCCAAGTCAGTGGTGATCGTCTCAAGTGTGACACTGTTTCATAGTCGTTACTTCAAATTTACTTTGCCAAGCATTATCTTCGCGAAGCAACGTCAGTGCTTCTTAGTGAAGGATATTGCTTGAAGTCACAGAAAGTTAATGATTCTTACCAGTGCTGCCAACTGCACCATATTCACGCACGACTATAAATTAAATTAATTTATTTGTTTACCAGAACTATATATAATTAAGCCAAAATGTTTCTCATCTGAAATAAATTGTAGGAATAATTGCATTTTAAATAATTTAGTCGGAAAATCTTCAAAAACTATAAACAATAGTCGGTTATCAAGGACTAAAATAAAGAAATAGGTTGGCAATGAAAACCAGCGAAGTTTGAGCAGCGTGTTAGCAAGCCTCGTTTTCTTGCCAATGTACATTTATACAAAACATCATTTTCTGGCAGCCATATCGCGGAAACCGTACAGCACATATGAGAAACAGTTGGTAATTTCTTTAGTTAAAATAAATTCAAAATATATTGAATCTAGTAAGAGCGATACGATATCAGCTAAGAAAAGGAAAGAGGTGTGGCAAGAAATAACCGCGGAATATAATTCTGATTTAAGAATTGAATGCCCAGTAGGGAGTTATTTTCAGATTGTAATTTGATCCTGTTGTAAAGATATACTAATATTTTTCACCAATGTAAGATCATCAGTACTAAATTATCGTTTCCTCAAAGAATGGCTTTAAACACCTAATAGTATTTGATCAATGTCAGCGTCATCTGTGAAATTTCCAAATGTACACCTCCTAGCTAACATCCACTTTATTACCCGCAAGAAATGTAAAATTAACGGGAGAAATTTAACATTTTAGACGTTTGTAAGTGTTGTAATGCAAAATATAGCATTACTTTAGCTTACGTTGAGCGTGATTTCTCCGAACGAAGTAATCGGAGGTTCATGAATCGGAACTATAGTAATGTTCCATATAACCATTGAGACATATGCGCGAACAAAATTCCGAACGAAATAAATCACAGGTTCATTTAAAAATCGGAGTCATGGTAATTCTACGTCATAGTGATATGTTTATTTCCATATCGCAATTGATATTTTGCTACAAAAATCACGGACAGTATGTCGAGTGAGCGATGGTGAACGGAGACTAGTTAGAAAAGGCAGGTTAGATGTGTCTTGTTATTCGCAATCCGCATCACTTTTAACAGATATCACCGGTGGCTACTCCATTTATGGTTCCAAATGGAACGCCCGATGCATACTAAATAGACGCCTAATATCTACCTTACATACAAGTTTGCGTTGCTTGTTTTGCGTGAGACTTGGGTGAATAGCCAATTGAAACAGGTGTCACACCTTACAATAAATCACGCGTTTCAATTGGTTACTCACCCAAATCGCAAGCAAGTTTGCATGTAAGGCAGCCCTAAGAGTGAAAGAACGAAAGGTCCTAGAGACTATTTAGCTTCTTGCTCTTTGAGATAAACATATGCATTGCGTTTTAAGCGCCATGTACATCGCGTTTAATAAAGATATCCAACCTGACTTTAACCTTCTCCACTAGTTCGAGATCCGTATTTTTGTGGTAAATACTGATATGTGCTATTCATAACACGAAGTGTCGCCACAAGTATTCCTCCGCACCACCATGCTTATTAGGGCTATGCGTTACTCAACTCTATTGTGTATTTTACCAAACGATAGTGAAATAGCTTTTCATAACACTTTGAGCGTTGGTTGACGATATGTAAAGGTGCATGTGATAATTATTTGCAAGGGAATGAAAGGAATAGAGCGTACCTATGACTGAATTGGTAGCAGAAACTGCGAGTTATGAAGTGAAGTTTATCCACCTTTTTATATTAAGAAGCATTTTCGACCTGAGCTGATGGTGTTTGAGATCCAAACAAGATGTCTACAAGCTAGTCAATCTACACTATGGGATATGGTGCAGTTTATGGTAGCCAACTGTTGCTATGGTATGGAAAATCAATATGCTCCCTTGTACATAGCTAGCCCTATAATGCTTTCCTACACCCGTAAGTGCATCTCGTAAATTTTAGTCTAGAATTAGGATACATATCACTTTAGATCAGTCATATGCCACATTTTCATAATTTAAAAAAAATATGTACTTGATTTGATCAACTCATACGAATGGTACCATGCGGAGGAATACTAATGTCCTCATTGCGTGTTCTGGATTCTACGTATTTCGAAACACAATTCACGGGTATTGAAGGAGCTAATTTAAGACGTTGGTAATATAACGTGCGTGACAACTTCTTTTGTGAACCGGTACCTCCTTCTGAATTCTCTTTCATTCCACTGATCAAACAGGTCCAGAAAATTCCTAACGTAACGCTTTGGTAGGCGATAATTATCATTTTCCTCATACAATTCCATCCAACGATATCGGTTTCATGCCCAATCATCCATTTTTCTGTTATATTTGATAGCAACTCAAGACTGCCATCGGCCTTCCTTGGCCAAGTCGTAAAAAATTACTGCTTTCCTTTACTCAGCCAAGTCTTGGAATCTTCTATGAAACAAGCACGCACAAGCAGTGTCTTGAGATATGTCTATGAAACTGAAATCATTGACCAAGGAAGTCGGAAAAAACGCTACTTGTCTTGGCCAAGTTATTCCTCGAAGGTTGAGCTTGAAGGTAACCACTATGAAACGAATTTTAACTTAAGTCGAGCCAATTTACTCAAGCATTTGCTCAAAAAATGTCTATGAAAACGGGCCTAAGAAACTTATTTAGAACTGAAATTGGTTCATATTAGCTTACAACGGAAGTGGGCGATCGAGATTAACTGTCCCCTTCGCTCTCTGGCTGCATATTTTCAATAAATGTTTAATGGCTTCGATCAGTCCAGTGTCGCTTTTAGATAGAGGTAAATGAAAGCAATTAAAGATTAAAACATTTTGAGCCATATTCTCATTTATGAAAAGCGTTGTTAAAATAATAAAAAAAAATCTTTAATATGATCTCGTTCACATGTGATAATAAATAGTACGTATAAAAGGAACGTTTAATGACTTTGCAACGCTGATTGGGTATCCTTTTTGCAGTTCTCTGGGCGCCATTTTGGGACCACCTTCTTGAATTCTGGAAGAGAAGGGATGAACCAAATATTCTCTTTCTTCGGTACGAAGAAATGAAAAAGGTATGTTAGTAAAGAAATCAAAACACAGAAAGGTATTTTCTACATTGATTCTATGATCATGAAAATTAGTAATATATACGATGGTGTTTCAATAAATAATATAAAAATGTCTTCCGAGGTGAGTTAATTATTGAACGTATAACGCCCTTTTTGAAGTACCAATAGTTCTTAAAGTCCTGCCATATTTTTTCAAAAGTTTTGAGAACTTTTCATACTTCTGGCAGGATAGGAAACGTTGCTATTTAAAGATTATGGCATCCAGTCTTGTCGCCTGAAAAGGAAAAACAATCATGTTGGTAGTACTATTTTTTTCAATAATGGCTAGAAATATATCTTCATTCTTCGTTAGCTCTTGTGACAGACTGAGGTCTTTCCAGATGGACAGATTCTTCATCTTCTTATTAAAGCACCCATTCAATAGGAGAGACATCTTTGCGTACGGATACAAATTTTCATTTAGTTGTCGATCACATGCCTGTGCTACGAAAAACAAATCATGTTATACTATATTTGTGTAAGTTTGTCTACTTTTTTTCATTAAACATAGCCTGTGCTACGAAAATTCTATGTTCGTTACTTATCTTCTGTGGAATATGTTTGGAAAGCGTTTAGAAAATGACAGCCGAAATAGCCTAACATGTTTATTCTTTCAATTGAAGGTTTTTGTTACAAGTATAACAGTAGTCAATTTTTTCCATTTTGAGATATTTATATCCCTGGAATCAGGAACTTCAGCTCTACTCAGTGGTTCAACAGGTTTAACAAAAAAAGTGCATTGGTTACAATCTCATAGGCCTGAGAAAATCCAATCATCTACTAATATCCACAAAAACACCAGTAGTCATAGCGACTACTGCTGTAAGGTAGGTGAGCCAAATAACGCCACCTTGAGGGTATATCTTATTTAGTTGTTAGAATTCCAAAACAGCTTGCTTGAAAACGTGCCTAAGTGCCCTACATACCAGCAGTGTGATATAAACATTAATGTACAATGAGGGCGGGAAAAAATACAAAAAAATAGTTTACATGGTGGCGTTATTAGGAACATAGGTTCCTAATAACGCCACCCCCTTCTTTGAATGCTAACTTGTCCACATACTTTGCATTAACCTACATACTAGGAAATGTTTCCCTTGTAAACTAAAGCGACGAAGACTAAAACAATGCTCAGGCACTTTGCTGACTTTAAATAGGTCTATATATACCATACACTCAGTACGAAATGCATGCAATGAGTGCAAAAAATACAAGATAATTACTCTTCGCCATGAGAGAAATTCAGAAACGCTTTCTTATTTAATCTAGAAAATACAACAAATATATAAACGTGTAAATTACAAAGGTGTACAGTGTGCTAAGTTATCAAGATGTTTGCTGTGGCGTTATTGGGGTAAACGCAGACGATTACATTACCACCTGATTTTCTTGCATATTACAAAACTTTCAGTAGTTTTTTGTGCTTGCGGAACATCAATACATTCGACTCTTTTGATATTAGGTATGACATTCAACGATTATGACTCACAATCGATGTGAAATTAAGGAAAATGTACGCACTTGAACTAACAACGACCGTCTTTGTCGAGACCACAGCTCCAGGTGTGCGTCATGGCAGCTCTCCTATGATCACTAGCGCAGTTATTTCTTGGTAGTCCTGCTAGAGGGCATCTACCTACATATTCGTACTTCTGAATTTCTGCTAGCAGTTCTCGTTTACAAAACACCAGGGGTGGCGTTAAAGGTCTATGTGGCGTTATTTGGCTCAGCCACCTTATTTGCAAGAACACGGCGTTAATGAGAAATTGCGTCCCATGAAGAAATGGATAATGTTAGTGTAGTAGGATAGGTGCGCACTTTCTTTTTTTTAATTTATATACTAACCTCCATTAAGAAGAAATCACTAGATTTAATGTAATAAATTTAGTAATAAACCGTCTTATGTACACGTACGCAACACTGCATTGTCAAAGAACCGATGAAAACACTGTATTGACTGGAAAATATTATTTTCGCAAGTATGAGCATTGAACACTGTTACCTATTGATTAAATTAATTTTTATAGCTTATGGTAATTTGTTAGAGTTGTATGTATAAATGTTCATTAATTAACATTATGTATTCCGTATAATGTACACGGTATTTACTGTTATTGTCATTTCAGCTTTAGGTCTGTTTTTGCAATTTGAATGATCGAATGTGTAATTGGTTGTCATTTCCCTGAATCTGTGCTTTGTTTTCCTGTGGATATTTTGTCGATTATGCACTCAATGAACAGATTTATTAATTGTGTTTACATTGTTTGAATACCTTGGGACCTGTAATTCCTAAGAATTTGGTAATATTCGAATTTAGTGCTCTTGTTAGGCTTCTTGTTACGCCTTTTAACATATTGCCTCTTGTTAGCAGCTCGCATGCTATGAATTTAGCTTAAGAGTGTTTTTTGTAACTTTAATTTTGGAACAATGCTATTTAAACGGCGCTAAATGATACATATTCGTGATGTTTAATTATTCTTTTGATATGTATTTTATTTAAATAACCCACTCCCCCTTTTTAGTTTTCCTTTTAATAGACACACATTCTTTTTGTATTATTTTTGTACACTCTAATTAATGATGATCACGCTATGATACTGTTGTTTTAATATGATGAATTTAGACGGAATTTACCGTTCTTCAGAACGAAGGTTTTATTTTTAGAAAATCTTTTCAGTTGTAACTATTTTTATATTTTGTGTATTAAAGACAGAAAACTCAATTGCTTTTGACAGCGAAAGTTTCTTTCTTCAAATTTTTGTTAAGAATTCTTTCTTTGAGAGAGAGAGAGAGAGAGCTTTAAAGAGCAAACGAATGAGTCAAAGCTCTTGAGTCCGTTCAAAGGAAAAGAAAAGAAAAGGGGATGGATGATGCGAACAAAAGCAGGTACCTGGATTGGTTTTTCGCTCCAACATTCTTTTGTTAGTTTTCATTCGACCTTTTTTAATATCTTTTCCTCTTCTATCAATTTTATTCTTACTCATTGGTTACATGTTTATTTTCAAAGTGCTTTTTCTTCACGCGAGTAATGAGTTGTCATTCTTTATTTATTTTCTTTTATATCGCTTTTCCGGAATTGTGCCGTATCATTCACGTAGGCCACGTTATTGATAAGTCAGGTATTACTTTACTTTTTTATTCCTTCATTGTGACCACAGTAGAAAGCGAGACACCTTATGGGTACCCTTTGTACTACCGCCTCTATTGTTAGGAGAACGACCATGTTCACCTGTCATGTAGGATTACGGTACACAAAGGCGAGATTGATGATCTTGAGAGGGTGCTTTGTAAAAGAGCACGAGTGACTGACAGCGCTGACGGATAATACGTTGATGGATGGTTTTGCGAAAGGACTGTGTTACGTAGTGGGGAAGCACGGTCGTTTGTCATTTTCTAAGAAGACCACAACACTAAAGTTGACAGTTTTTCTAAAAAGAAAAAGATAAAGAATGGGAGATTGCGGTTACTTTGAGGCTGAAGAATAAAGGGGTCGTAACAGTCTGTCCAGTGACAAGGGATGTGTCAGAGCAGGTATTGAAGCGTGAATAAGATGAATGATGTTCATGAACGTATGTTACCCGAAAAAGGAAGAAAATAAATATATATTGTTGATCGGACATGTTAAGAGGAGGGATAATGTTTGTCGGAGTAATATATAGTATATTAATTTCGGTCAAGATCGTCAATTTCCGCCTTCGTTCGTTCTGACTGGAGGATCTTAGCCTATTCATGGCATTGCAGTGAAGCAAGCAACGCGATCGTGTGTATATGCAAGATGCTTGCCAGTCCCCGTGGGTATGTAGCCATACGTTCTTGAATATTTTCGTGCATGCATTGAACCGGGAATCTTTTTGATGGTGGGGATTACGTTACTGGAAGGTAATTAGAATTGCAACTAGGAACATGAACAGTGTATGTCTGTATTAGGTTGATGCAGCTCATTTATCAGCTTTGCTAAGGGTAGACTGGGGGCGTTGTACAAGCAGTCTAGTTACGCAGAGGGATAATACTTTTAATGGAATAAACGTGTTGAATAGTACTAGCTCTATAAGAATAGCATACTAAGCGTTAACAAGTACCAACGTTAGTGGTCGTACGGAATTGGCTGGTGTAATCATAGGATTGTGAATGGTCGTTAAACGTTGACCACGCTACACATATAAAATAATAATTAGTTAAACAGTACCTGACGGGTCATGGTCTTTAGATAAATTGTGAATGGCAGTTGACCAATATAAAATAGTATTGGCAATAATATAAAATATTATTTCGCTGTATGAATAAATTTTTTTGATGGTTGTAGCACCCTCTGGCGGGCAATGCTGAAAATTTATAAATACGCTATTATGCTGGGGGAATGCTGTAGCAATGGTTGAGTGGGTAGATAACTAATGTCAACTTTATAGAAAAGGCGATCACAGTCATCAGAATATAGGACAATGCGTATAATGCAATTCGACATGTACACTGCGGGAAAATAAAATCCTTGTTAAAGGGATGACTGTAGAATGGAGTGTAATCTTATTTCTTACCAGCCTAATAGGAATAGTAAAACACAAATGTAGAGAAACGTGTTCGATCATACTGTGCGGTGTCCAACCTTAGTAGCTAAACGTCTCAAGCTGTTCACCAGACATTAAAATGTGCATGAAAGACAATAGATGTATCTTTCTTGTTGATGAACCGACGCCAACACTGACAGCATGGATATTTGAATAACTAAGAATAAACGTTCTTAGGCGTACTGTCAGCTGGCAACCCCTGCTAAAACTCCCAAGTCGACTATAGGAAACTGACACAAGGGAAACGAATACGCCAATGCTTGTATCTTTCGTGTTTACGAAGCAAATGTAATATGTCAAGCGAGAATGTATATAGAAATAAAAATAATAAACCCTCCTTAAGGGAATATGGCCGTATTTGTCGTGCTGGTTACATGTGTCCAACACGGTGAAGGATCATTGTAGATGGGTCATATACGTTACACATGCTTGAGTATTGCTGTAAGCAAGGGCTCTCTGTACACTGCAAAAAATGGGGAAATAACAGCGGACATATCGGCATTGCGGTTTAGTAGAGTTTACACTGCATGAGCATCTCTCGGTTGAGAATGTTACTTTTGAATTAGAGTAATTAAAAGTTCCAACGTAAATTACGAATATTAATCATTCTGTAGATGAGCAAGTGGGCATTACCAGAGTTGTGCAACGGCAATAGGTTTATGCATCTGTACTAAAACTACGACACCATTGGTATGTTCAACGACGTATCTGATTAATCAAAATACTCCACCTATGTAATGGTAGAATAAACAATTGAACACACTAATAGGCAGCAATAGTGGACATTTCCGTATTTACATATTCAAAATAAATGTCAGAGATATGAGCTAATGATAGGCCGGGTGTCTTTAATACACAGGCAGATGCATAGAGTAATATTGTACCATGTATATGGATAGTTAATAGTCGATTTGACAAACAGATAAGAATTTAAATCTGGTCATTGGATTGGCAGGACATGGAATTTTATTATAATAAGCACAGATCCAGATTTAGCATTTGGTAATGAATCACGCATATAGATTTGTAATTGGCAGGACATGGAATTTTATTATAATAAGCACAGATATGGATTTAACATTTGGTAATTAATCACACCTATAGATTTGTGATTGGCAGGACAGAGAATTTTATTATAATAAGCACAGATATGGATTTAGTATTTGGTAATTAATCACGCATAGAGATTTGTAATTGGTCGAGCAGGGAAGCGGATAGCACTTTTGTAAAAAATTAGTACACAATATATGACAGGTTTTCTAGCCAGCACATGACGATACCGCTGTTCTTTTTATACGGATGCGACATATAACCACTGGTTAAATTAAACGTTTTTAGAATATATTTGCTGCATTAAAGATTTGTATTTAATGAACATACACACAAATACACTTTATATTTTAAAGAGGTAAAAACGCATGAATGACAAGGGATTCGAACGATTGTACGAAGATGCTGTAGCAAAAACAAAAAAGGCCGAAAGTTCTTAATTCGTTTCTGGATGCATGTGTGTACCAAGACCCTAGATCGACTGTTTTCTTGGTGAAAAGGGGTTGTTGGTTTAACCTGTAGAATAACGAAACAAGCCGAGAGTTGTGCTACCCATGTTTTGTACAATAAATACACGGCTACATGTGATGGCGTGAATATACTGTTTGCTTGATTTTTTGTATGTTTGACTACAATTTAGAAAATATTAAAAAAAAACAGAAGGGAATAGAAGTTTAACTAATAAGAACTACTGGGAAGACGAATGTCTTTGTTGCTTCATGGAATAAAGTCCTGCTGTTGATATGTAATAGAACAATTTCCAATCAGCTTCTTATTGTTTTTCGTGGATAGATATCATATTGTTGTAGAGCAGTGAATGTAAGTTCGTTGGATGCTTTTTTGCGAAATGTATGTGAACCCTGTCCGAGCGGTTGCACGTGCACACAAGGTAGAGACAAGTTGAACTCGTTGCTATTTCTTATAAGGAAACATTTGGATCTACCATATGTTAACTGCTAAGGGGAAACTCATACAGGTCAGCAAGAACTTGAACTGTTAGCTATTTCTTATGAGGGACCGTATGCCTATACCATATTCGTACTCTTAGGAGGAGCGCAAACAATGTATAAACGACATGACTGCATTGCTGTTGCTTCCAAAGGAATCCTAGGGATTAGACTTTAATTAATAACGAA
>JAGDQP010009589.1:0-28132 GCA_022664845.1 Lepisma saccharinum
GGCGGCCATTTTGAATCCAAGATGGCGACTTTTTCAAAATGTCGGAATTTTTCCTTTATCTACTTATCATCCTCTACCTTCATACCAAATTTCATGTTTCTAGCTTACTCCAAACACCCTAAACAATATGATGAGTGAGTGAGTGAGTCAGTGAGTGAGTGAGTGAGTGAGTGAGTGAGTGAGTGAGTCAGTTAGCCTAAAATGTGCAATTTCAGGGGTCCACAACTAGAACATAGTTTGAGATACAAATATGAAATTTTGGACATCTGCACATATTTACCATATCTCCTTAAAGGCAAAAGCTCATATTCCTATCTTTAACATCTTTTTTCTTACGGGGCTCCCAAATCGTCGATTTTGCCATAAACTCTTGTTCCTGTATAACATGCTTCTGGCAGTGCTGACGTTTTCTGACGTGAAGAACTTGGCTCATGCACTGCCGTGCATGTTGATAACTATGAAAATTTCAACCTTGGGTTTTATATATTTAGAACGGAAAGTTTGAAGCTTGGGTTTCATATTATTACAATGGAAAGTTACAAGCTTGGGTTTTATACAATTACAACGGAAGGTTTCAAGCTTGGGTTTTATATAACTACAACGGAACAATTCAGTGAGGAAGTGTGGAGCCATAGCGATGTAGGTAGCGTGTCAAAATTCATAATACTGGACATGGGCGGCGAATGCCGGTCAGAAGTGGAGGGGCGGGGGGACAAGTTAGCCTTTGAATATTTGTACCAAATGTAAAATAGGCCTATATATGATCTACTAGAGGAGTTTCCAAAAGTGATATTGCATAAATAATAGGATATTCTTGTACACTAGTTATCATAATATGGGGCCAGTTAATTATTTATTTAAGTTTCTTTTTATTTGTTGAAATGTATTCATACATGGGCGAACTGAGTAATTGTGATCAGTTTTGAGCTGTTTGTTCTCACTTTTTTTTTTTTTTTTTTTTTTACATATTTTGGAACATTTTATACTTAAATACACATTTTAGTGCATTTTCTCCCCGCATCATATTTTACCAATTGTTTAACAAATTTATTGTATAATGATTTTAAATAAATATAGGAAAGTAATTCTGACTGAATTTAATGTTTTCAATTAATTTTGTTGTATTTTCTACGTTTAGTCTTCAGCATACATTTTTTTTTCTTTGTATTTCTCTGTAATTTTTATACAAATAAAATCCTTGCCGTTGCATTTTAAAAATTAATTATTTATCAAAGTTCAAATTTGTGGTGATAACATCGTGTGATACAGAAAGAATTTTTCGCGTTGTAAAACATTTTTATCTGACAATTGACATTCCTTTCTATTTGAAAATCAGAAAATTCAAAGTGCTCTACAATGTAATGTCAGGAAGAGGTGCTTGCCTTGTAACTGGAAGGACCCGGGTTCGATGCCGGTGTAAAATGGATGAAATTAGGTTGCATCTGGAAATCTTTAAATAAATAAAACTATATGCTTGTAAGTAGCAGTAACAGTTCATTCTTGTTTCAGGTTTTCGTTTAACACATATGCAGACCCTATAAAGCTTTATATGCAATATTATATTCCAAAACTTCCAAATTTGATATAGAAGCTACTTTCTGTTTTTCTCGCCTATGAGCATATCAATATAAACATTTAATAGCGCTGTCTTTCGTATACCACTAATTGCAATACGTAGTGTATTATTTTGTGTAATTACTAGTTTTTAAATGTACATTGTCACTTTTTGTTCACATTAAACACATATTTTGTTTACATCCTTGAACACATAATTACATATGACAAAATTTTTCACATGAGTTTCCGGGTCCTATAATGTGTTATTTTCAAATTAACAACATTATTAACTTAAATAACTACAGTACTAGCACCTCAAATAAAGAAAACAAGACTCTGTCAGTAGAAATTAATATAGTTTTGCATGGACAGCTGCTCATAATTATACGTTTTACAACGGGGACACACAAAATTATTAAACATATTTCAAAATAAATAAATTTATAAATAAACAGGATCATGTTTTAATATACTGTAGAATCTCGTTGTAGAATAATACTAAAGAATTTACTTCCTTACATAAATGACCTCCATATAGTAACATGTAGAAAATGCAGTGATACGCCAGTCACTGCAGCGACTGAAAATCGAATCCGGACCCCTAGTTGCATGCCAGGTGACGGATGTCCTATCATTAAATTATCTTCCCAACGCCTTTGCATATTTGATGTTCCTCTGATCTCAGCTGAACCATTCAATCATTGCTCATACTCGTATACAGTGCCAAGTCACTCCCCTCTATGTGAAGATTTTAATTGAAGAATGGCAGATAACCGCTGGCATGTAACGTGTAACTGGATGACCCGGCTTCGATTCCCGATCGCTCCATTGACCAGTTGACCTACTTTTCTTTCTGCATTTTTATTAATTTGTTTTACAAAATCTGTATTGAAACACAATGTGAATGCTCAGCTTATAGTATGCTTAACACACCAGACACAAGCATGACTTTTTTTCCTCAGTCACACAGGCAAATGCTTGGAATGGATCCTTTCAATTAGGTCCTGGCCGACTCCTTGTCTCATTCTTTCCCCAACCCTATCCAGAACTAAGTCAAAGATGCCTAAAGGTCATAAATAACAATTCACATTCAACAAATGGTCAGTAGCAAATGTCAACTTTCTCACTTACGAACTTTACTTTGTGACAGTTCTCAACTTGTAGAATTATGGAATTACTGGAACTGAACAAGCGTGAAAAGGTTAATTTTATAACATCTTATAATTACATCTTATAAGTTAATTTTTTTGGTAGTATGTTCAGTGGGTGACAAATTACTCGAGAATCAGGGAACAATTACTCCTTTTTCTTTTACGCTTTTCAAAGCGCAATTTCTGTATCCTATTTTCATTAGGCGAATGATCGGAAAAAGTGGGAAGGCAACTGCCCTCCCTTGCCACCCCACCCCCTAATCGCCGCCACCTTAGTTCTATTCCTGCTTGGGGTTGTTATACTATTTTCAGTGCTGGCAAACTAATTCATTTAAACAAACTTTTGTTAAGAGAGAATACAGTTTTGTTTGGGCCCTACTTTAACAATTATTTTGCCAAACAAAAACAAACAGTGCTTTTATGTGTAGGGCCGGCGCTGAATATTACCACCCATGAGCACGAAAACTACGACGCCAAAAAGGTCATCGGGGCACTGGGTCACAGTATAAGGCTGGTCATTTGGGTTGACTGGGTCATCGAGTCTGTTCGGTCCAAAACCGGGTCAGGTTTCGGACCGGATCGCTGTCAGCTATGTCCGAGTCAACACAAGTGAACCAATTGAAGCTCTGCTTGTGTGATAGACCGATGCACAAACTGACATTTAAAAGGCGCCAAAATTGGGGAAAGGGGGTCGCTAAGAAATGGTACTACATTATCTAAGTCAACAAGAAGGTAAATGACTTGATCTCTGTTTTCAAAACCCTCTCCATTTGCCTCTTTTGTTTGCGGCCATTCCCAAGTGACTGAAAGCCAAATTACATACATGTAGTACTGAAAGACTAGTAATCCAAATCTTCCTCGGTAAACACACTTCATGAAGCTTCACATCACATATATTTACTTTCCCTCTTCTCTATCTACTACTCATCATTACCTACTATTTCTTTCTCCCTCTTTCAACCCTCTTTCTCAACCTACAGACTGTAAGCTCCAGCTCTCTTCGCAAACCCAGAGATTTGTGAACTTAGCCCATGTGCCAAACCAACTGGAAAACTTCCGCGTCCCACACAAGAAGAAGGTGGTTTATGTAATTTATTCAGACAAGAGGAAGTTCCCTCCAAGGAAAACCCTTGACCTCATTTCCATGGAGAAGATGTGGTCGTCCAAGGAAATAGAGGAAATAGTCTTCTCTTCCCCTCAAAAGACAACATACGAGGATTTTTTTTTTCGTTCTCGCAATAGATTTCAAACGTAAAGAAAAACCAATGATGTTGAGGACTACTTCCAGGAAATTGGCTGTTAAACTGATTTCTTATCTTTGTAAGTGTTTTTACATAAATTAAATGTAAACTCTTTGATTAGTTGTATGGGTTTCCCTGTAAAAAGTACCCAGTACTGTCATTTTTACTAGAAAATTCTGGAAGAAGAGTCTCCATAAAATTGGTACATAAGATCTCTCCTTGCAAGAACTTAAGTCGTTACCGTATGTTTTACGTAGAACTGAGAGCATTCTTCAAAGAAAATGGTCTGCAAAGATGTGTCCTCAAATAATTCAGGTTCAAAATCTTATCAGACCGAACATTTGAAAAAAGAAAGGAAGGATACCATAAATTGCAATGGGAAGATGCTATACTGGCAGAAGTCCACAATCTCGGTTCAACTTCGGCTACGATCTTTAAATCAGATTCTATTCAAATTCATGGTACAACGAGGTAGGAACAGGTAGCCAGCTATCCTTAATCATCAATTCCAAGTATTCGATTCATATTCTTCCGATAATCATGTGTCATTAAAAATATAATTAGCTAGTTGATGGGAATAAAAAGTGGTTATTAAAAATAAAAGGTAGCATGTAGATATAACCTTATATTTTAATATTTCTTGGGTATTTCAGAATGCTCAGTACACAATATTCTGGCTTTTGTGAATAATATTGAATTATGTCATTATGTTAGATCAGTGGTTCTCAACCTATTTCCTATCACGACCTCAAACCAGCGACCCCCTTATAATTTCCGGTTTGTAATAAGCTTATGTGTTTTTTTAATCTACCTATTGCGCAGATCTCAAGATATCCATTCCCTAAAAGCGAATGGATTAATGCCAAATTTGGTCAGTTCATTCATGTTACAAATATATTCTTATATGAGTTCGTTAGTAAGTCCTATGACAAAAAAATAAAGTTCTTTCTAAGCCTGGTAAAAAAAAAAAAACTTGGACAATTATTAAGAGAGTTAAAGAGTATTTAAATTTTTGAGAGCCCGCCATTTTGATTTATCTCATAAGGATCGATGTAAATTTGGTACAAACTTGGGTATATGTTGAATACATAAAAAAAAAAAATTGACTTGCTTACATTAAAATTTGTAATACAAATAAAATCCCACACCGAAAAATCTACATCCGTGGTGACCACATTGCCGGAGGGACTACTCGCTTACACTCATATACAACTCTACACAGAACAACAAAGGATCCCAAACGAAAGCAATCAACACAGCACAACTATTGCGAATTTGTGCTTCGACTGTGTATACCTCGGCACCACACCGCTGAAAAAATAATCAGTTTTCAATTGTTTTGGTTATCATATATTTGTAAACAACCTATGAAGCTAGTGGTTCAAGTCTTGGCGGAGAGTACTCATGAAAAAAAGAGTGAGAAAGCAAAAGGAAACAACGGTTTTAAAATGCTTTTAAATAGGAGCTGGCATCGGCGTACTTTGTATAATACTTTCCGACCGAAACGAAACCAGTAGTTTTACGGATTGTTTACAAATATAGCTGCTGCAACCTCAACGCTTCTCCAAAACAATGTCAACATTTTCCATTGTTTAAGAACGCAGACTTTTTCCTTTCCGTTCCCGGTTCATTATTGTTTAAGCAAGTTTCTTGATCATAAAGAAATGGACGAATTTATTGTTACAACATGCACTTTATAGCAAACCATTTTTCAGGAAAAATACATCTTTATTGTAAACTCTGCTCCCCTCTAATATTGTTTAAATTGTGCATAATAACTCCGTCTGTTGACGTTACGCCTTCAACTTCAGTTCAAATGTACTGACATCTATCAATGAGTTCAGTCAGTTGCAAGATCTTTCGTTTGCGTCTCCAGTTTTGTATGCACAAATCTAGCTAATACACGGATGTTGCGGTGTTGTTGGTTGACTTGTGATAGTGTGTAGCGTCGTGATTTGAATTCTGTGCTGTTAATGAAAAATCAAAATGGACAAATTTCTTAAAAGACCGTTCTCGTTCTGACGATGATGAACCATCACAAAGACAGAAGGTCAGAAGATACGATGAATCGTATTTGAGGTTTGGTTTCATGGTACTTAGAAATCAGCCACAGCCCACAGTGTAATGAATTGTTGTCTGCTGAAAGTATGAAGCCTTCCAAGATGTTACGGTACCTCCAATCTAAACATTCTTCGGTGAAATATAAACCGCTTGAATTTTTCCAACGCAAACTTTCAGTACTTCAAAATCAGAAGTTAACCATCACCCACATGACTAATGTAAGTAAAAAAAAATGTCTCTGAGAATTGCCAAAAAAGGCAAACCACATACTCTTGCTCTTCCTTTTGCACATGATATAATGCCAACAATAATCAGCCCCGAAGAAGCTCAGAAATATCAAAGATCCCATTGTCGAATGATACAGTGGCAAGGCGTATTTCTGATTTGGTCCAAAATGTTCGCGACCAGCTGAAGGAAAGGATAAAAAAGTGAGTTTATTTCTATTCAACTGGACGAGTCCACAGATGTAACAAATTATGCACAGTTATTGTGTTTCATCCGATTCCGATCGACTGATTCTGTGGAAGAAGATATATTATTCTGCAAACCCTTGCTTCAACATACAACTAGTGAATCTTTACATCAGGTGTTTCTTGAGGTTACAAGTCCATTTAAAATACGTAGAATGGAAAAAGTGTATTTCAATCTGCAGCGATGATGCCAAAGCTTTAACTGGTAAGAAGAGTTGGTTTGTGGAAAGACTTAGATCTATCAGGCCAAATCCGAAATGAGTGCATTGTTTCCTACATCAGCAAGCTCTAACAGTGAAGAAAATGCCAGGTGAAGTTCTTCAGGTTCTGAATGATACTGTCAGAATTGTTAATTATGTGAAGTGCCGCCCATTGCAGTGTCGACTGTTAGAAAAATTGTGCGAGGAAATGGGTTCCATCCACACACACACAAAAAAAAAACTATTACTGCACACTGAGGTAAGGTGGTTGTCACGAGAAAAAGTGTTGAATAGATTGTTCGAACTGCGCTCGGAATTGTTTCTGTTTTTTACAGGAATCTAATCCCAAACTAGCTGATTTTTTTACCTCTGAAATATGGCTGTTTCAGCTACCTTACCTGATCGACATGTTCACTCATCTCAATGACTTAAATTCGACCTTACTAGGACGGGACAAGACCAGTTTATTTGTTCAAGACAAAGTAAATGCTTTTCAGAAGAAATTAGGAGTTTGGGCATCCAGAGTCAAACCCCATAATTTTGACAATTTTCCTCTGACTCAAGAGTTTATTTCAACTTGAGACTATTCTTTTGACATGAAGGCACTGTCCAGTTTAATCTGCAAACATCCAGAACGGCTTCAAGAACAGATGGTATAATATATATTCCCTTCGATGAAAATGACGGTTCAAGATGGATATTAAATCCTTTCGTTGAAGAGGCCAACAAAATAGCCGATCAAAGCCCACAATTTCTTGACGAACTGATAGAATTATCGTGCGACAAATCTTTCAACTGACTTTCTGTAATGAAGAACTGGACAAGTTCTGGCTGAAGAGGAGAGATGAATCCTGGCCTGGTATCTGCTGCTCTAAAAGTCATAATTCACTTTGCTACATCGTATATGTGCGAAAGTGGTTTCTCTTCCATGGTCAGCATTAAAACAAAGACCGCTTATCAGTTGAGAATGACTTGATAATGTGCGTCACTAAAATTGAACCGGACACTGCCGCACTAGTGCAAACACACCTGGCTCAGGTTTCACACTAGCTTTCATTTTGAATTGTATTTCAATATGGAGGTTTTGTTGTATTTGTATTTTTCTTGTATTTCAATATGTAGTTTTCATTAGTTTAATACCGTAACTCTTTTCTTCAAATTAATTTTTAAACAATTCTTCACCTGTTAAAAATGTTTAATATTCTTTGTTGTACTTAACAATATGTATAGAATTAAAATATGCCTATCAAAATAAATTCAAAATAATCTTTAAAAATATTTTTCCGCTACTAATTATATTTACGTTTTCTGCTTCCCTTGGCGCCCTCATGAAATCTTCTCGCGACCTCCAGGTTGAGAAACCCTGTGTTATATTCTAATTAAAACATTATGGGTAAGATGCTTGACAAAAAGAATATCCCATGGAAACTACGAAGTCCTTGAACTTTATTTAGATGTTTCTTGCAAGTTAAAAGATGTAACAAATGCCGCTCCTCAGAGGAATTAACAATTGCGTAATTGAATTATAAATATTCTAATCGGGATGCGTAAAAAGGTGAATATTGCAGAAATATGAATAATTTGAGAAATACAAGCGTGACGTGGGGGCTACTGTATTTCAATGCGTGAGGTCAACACCTGTTTAAACAAAAGGAGGAGAAAATTTGGGGATGAGTGTGGCGGGCCGGGTCCGTGACCTTTAGTTTAGTCGGCCGGTTCCCTTTACCTACTACCGCTGCTGCACTGTTTTGTTTTGTACTATTATGGAGTTGAAGTATGTTATTCGTATAATCTAAAAGTGTATTTTTTATCATTGCCTTCAATTATTTCAGTTTAAACTTTGAAAAAATACACATTTTTTTTACCGAAATTTTGGTTATCCGAAATGACCTCCGCCTCCTTTATTTCGGATAACAGAGGTTCTACTGTATATACGTATTTGTGACGTTTGAATTGTAAATGTTTCAAATTGGATATACGGTATGTAATGTGTGTGGGTGAGCTTTAGCTACTGCTCGACATACTAATAACGTAATGTACTTAAGATCGAGTACCTACTGCGTAAGACATAGTATTGAGAAAATATCTAACTTGGAATTGCTTCCAAAATATTATGCAGGTATATAAGTAAAGATCTGATACTGAAACTTCGGACAAATCGATGTATTTCATTGACTGTAGTAGCCAAAATCTCTGTTATTTGTAGGCTACTATCGAACAACAACCTCACTACAAAGATGGGATGTGAACCTACGCGGATAAAGAGTTTCTATGCATAATTATTAAGATTCTTGAATTAAGAATGAGTAACGTGTGTTATACAGGGTGAGATAAAAGTGTGGAAACATCTTGGTAAGCCAAAAACGGGTGGAAGAAGTATACCAAATGTTGTAACGGTAATGTTGTTGTGGTCTTACCTGATGGTGGGATGGTACCATGATGGCTGTCTTGAAAGCCGCTATCTTGGATGTAAGTTTAGAATTTTAAACGGGAAGTAGGCCATGTGGCATATTGATTTAGACTAACTAGTTTCAAAAACAAAATGAAATGTGAAGTCATTTTTACCTGCGTTTATTTGTTAAGGAGGTACAGACCCTGAAATCTGGGGTTCGGCGTTCTACAACATGTGTTCAATGTAGCGACCATTTTGGCGAACCCAAAGCAAGTAGTTGTTTGCGTAGCATATCAGTTTCAACGGCGAAGCAAACATTCTGAATCCGTTGCTGTAGATTGTGCAGGCCATTATTTTTTCACGATACACCATACCATGTCTTTCACACGGCTCCATAGATAGAAATCAAGGGGTATGAGATCACGTGAATGATGGAGCTACTCGATGGGCTCTACCGACCGTTCCAACATCCTGGAAATTGGAGGTCAAACAACTCTCGTATCTCTGCAGCATAGTGATTCGGCGTTCCATCTTGCTATAAAAAGCAGAAAAATCGCCTTCATCATTCAGCTGTAAGGAAAACACGTTCTCGCGAAGGATGTCCAGGTACGGTAACTTTCACCAGTCAAGTTGCCATGGATGAACACAGGTTTCACCATTTGTATTTCCCATATTCCACACCATACCATGACGTTGCCCCCGTCACCTGTTTTACTGTCATATGTCGAACATGAATTGCCATCAGATTATTGTCTGTTTATTGACCTCAATGTGGACATAGGACAGGGAGTCATTGTTAAACAAAACATACAAAGGAAATATTGGATCCGTTTTGCATCGTCCTGGAACCCATTGTGCAAACCATAACTGCCTGCCTGGGCCATTCTAACTTAGGATGTTGTAACTTCAGCCTATACGGATGCCATTTGCTTTCATGGAACACCCCTAATACGGACATCTGACTGACAACTGACATTGGCTGAAGTCATCAAATACTGCGTGTGGGGCTCTTCACAATGGCTGAAAGAAGTGCTGTTGGCGTATTCTCGTCTGTCTTACACTGCAATCCCTCTCCTTAATATGTCTGCTCTCTTTGGAAGACGTACGTTAAAGTTACCTTCTGTCACCCTCATACTGCAACTATAACTCATCATAATCTCAATTCGTTCACGAAGGGTAGCGCCATAATTAATAACCTGGAATGCCAGAATGACAAACAGTTACCTTCGCCAAATCCAAACTTTGAAATCCTTATTCGGTAAACAAATGAACGTGAACGAAAATTACTTATCATTTGAGTTTCTGGGAGCGAATTATCCTGAAACGAGATGCTACATGATTCCATTTAAAATTCTAGAACTGGGTCCAAGATGGCGGCTTTCAAGATAGCCACCATGGTGCGCATTCCCCCATCAGATAGAGCACTACCAACGTCACCGTTATCCAACTTTTGGTCTTACTTCCTCCACCCGTTTTCGACTTATCTGTTTTTTCTTTCAGACTTTTGCCTCATCATGTACATAAAACATAACTCTCAATGAGAGTTATCCATTAATGCAATTAAAATAGTCATCCCTTCTGGATCTTGAGAAAATCATAAGCCCACTAATGGATAGTCGCAATTGTCTTAAAACTTGATCAACATAGAGAGATATGGCTCAGTATCTACTGATAACAATTTTGGAGTAAACTAAGCTAAGGTGTATACAGGGTGTCCCAAAATAGCATGTGATCATTACGTTGTGGATCCACCTACAACATGAACACGTTATTCCAGCATGTAATATTCCCCCTCCACATTGACAAAATCACAATACTTGCATTGGTTCACAATTACACCAAAAATCTACATAAGCCTACGAAGTCCTTTGTCATCATACGATAAACCAGTTGTTTTCAACCTGCGGTTCGCGAAACCCTAGGGGAGCATTTTCTGTGGATCCGCAAACCAAATGAAAAATCTCAAAACTTTTCTATTCCTTTTTCACACATGAAAAATGTGTCATATCTACGATTAAAATTAACCATATGTATGAAACCATATATGACTATCAAACCTATATTGATCTTAAAGTTCGAATATTGATGGCCACAACACAAGCACTGATGGTCTCATAAGTGAATTCGGAATTCACATTTGTGATGAAACTAAAATGAAAAGAATGACTTAACACATGTTAATGCTGTAATTTCTATTTATTTCTTTTATAGCATTTATGAAATTTATAAGGAAGAATAATCAACTCGTAATTAAATGCGATGATATTTGGGAGAGTGTGCTAATTGTACTGACTGTAGGGGATACACTATTTGGAAAAGATTGGCAACCACTGCGGTAAACTATGTCCTATAAAACCAGGTGAAACAGAAGAATAATTTTCTTGCACCATGTGAAGAAATAAATTTCTCTTTGAATAGTTCGCATCATATATTTATGAAACCATTGTTCGAAGAATGTATGGCTGACTCACCCATGCATACGAAGATACTACTTCTTACAACTCTGGATACATATAGTGCTGACCTACCTGTGAAAAAATAAGAAAAAAATAATTACCACCGCGCTCACTTATAATGTAATTTAAAAGTTAAAAGTACTCTGTATATTATACAAGAATGTATAAGGTTTTAGACTTCATGAGGAAAATTACGGTGAGTGCATAAGAGAAAATATCAGGAAAAGATGTGAAATATAACAGATTGTCATACTGTACAGTATGTAATATATATATTCAGCATCGCGGTATAAAAGAGTCTTGAAATGTGAAAATAGATAACGTGAATAAACGTTGGAATCAAACCTATACTCGGCGACTAGACATTGACATGACGCGTCTTTACAGTACATTTGCCACCTATGGAGAGCAAATTGAAGATTGGAACTTCCATGAAATGTAAAGGAGTTATGTTAAAAAAATGAGTTTTCGATTATATAAAGTTCTCTTACAGTTTACAGTTCATGTAACGTAACGTATAGACGAGTTTGAACATTCCATCTTGTGATGATGGATAAGGGATATTCGTGGGTGGTACTTGGTAACACACAAACCTTCTTGGTGAAGGAAAGGCTTATTCAACTTTAGCTTGGGGAGATCACCGCTAAATTGGATGAACAGTCCTCCTAGCAGACAATCGAAGGAAACCACCATCCGTGACACTTGTAGTGGATGATGGACTAAGGAAACCATCATTTACCATCCACCCTATTCCTTAGATGTGCGGTCGTAAAGCTGATTGTGTCCTTTTAAATTGGTTCCACAATCTAATAATCACAGGTCTAATATTTTACTACCTTTGAACTGACCTTGGGCTGCCTGCAATCATTCGACTGATATACAACCAATTTCGGCAGAAAATGGCGTCTTATGACGATTCCTTGTCAGAGGTCCTATTTGACGCTTCGGTGTTGTTGTATGTAGCGATCATGATATCACTTGTAAGTATTATGTCTCCCCTTCATGTGCCAACTGATGACGCAAATAGTTACTGTATTTACAATTGTTCTACAGGCGATTTTCCTCGAAAAGCGATTTTCCAGGAAATTGTTTATTTTATAGAAGCAAATATATCATTCTTAAATATCTACGTATTTCCTTCTGACTTAAATAAAACTTTCTTTCCTCACCGGTAGATATCTCCGAGCTCAATATCTTATTTTCTTAAAGATCCCGGTAAACTGTAATTCTGTGATTGATTCAGTGTTTTCTGTTAGCTGAAATATGCCAGTGCGAACAAATCACAAGTTTTGATACATCAGAATATTTAAGAAAATAAACTATTGATCTCAGAGACATCTACTGGTGAGTAAAGAAACTTCTTCGAAGCAAGAAGAAAATGCGCAGATATTTATGAATGTAGGTTGCTTATCTATATATTATTTTCTCTGTGATATTTTGAATAATTACATGCAGTGGGGAAAAGGAGTGTGGACGAGGATAGCAATGGTGAAAGTTGTTCTCAGAAGGACATTTTTACGTAGATTGAAGTATGCAACCGCAGGAAGTCTGAAGGGAAAAGATACAGTGAAGATCACTTCAAGTTATAGGCCAAATTAAGGAAGGAAAACAAATTGTAATGCAAAAAATGTAGACAACGAGAACAAAGGGAAAACGTTAAATTGGCTTTGATGACCTGTTGGTATTGGAAGAAGACATGGTGATTGTGATGAATGAAAAACAAAAAAATCAAATAACTGACTGCTTATTGAAAACGATTTCTCAAGTAGGAGTATTTAAAATGTTAATGCTATAAGCTACTTATTTCCTCCTTTTTTTTCGTTACTTTCATTTTTCCTTTATCATTCTTCCTTCTTTTCTCCAGTTTCATTTCCTTCTTTCATTCAACATTCCTTGCTTCTAACTTTCCTGTTTCCTTTACTTTTTCTCTTGCAACATTCTTTATTCTTATCTTTCTTTTTTCTTCCTTCTATTATTTCTTCCCTTCGTTTCCTTTTAATCGTATATCTCTCTTCCTATCTTTTCTGCCTTTTTCCTAATTCTTCCTTTCTTGTCTTCATTTCCTCTACTTTTTCTTATTTTTATTTGTTTCTTTCCTTTCTCGTTTTACTTTCTTCCAGCTATCTTTCTTACCTTTCCATTATTTCTATTTTTTTCTTTCTTTACTGGTATGGTTGTTTTTCTACTCGCTTCCTTCTTCCTTTTCTTCCTGCCTTGCTTTTTTCTATTTTTCTTCTTTTTTATTTTCTCCATCATTCTCTTTCTTCCTTTTCCCCTTCCTATTGTGCATCCAATCTTAACTTTCTGTTTATCTACTTTATTTTCTTCCCACCTTCTTTGTTTCTTTTCTCCTTTCCTTCATTTTGGATTCTTTCCTTTCTTTTCTTCCTCTTCCATTCCGCCTTGATTTCTTTCTTTCCAACCTTCGATGTTACTTTCCTTCCTCTTCTTCCTACCTTCCTTCTTAGTTTTATTTCATTCCTTTCTGCAGTTTCCTTTCTTTCTTCCATTCAGCACTCATTCCTTCTTCCCTTGTTCATTTCTTCTATTCTTTCTTTTATTGTTTCTTCCTCATTCTTTATTCCTAACTTTCTTGTTCATTTTTCTATTATTTCTTCACTTCGTTTCATGTTATTGGTATCTCTCTGCTCCTAACTTTCCATTCTTCTGTCTTCCTTTTTTACCTTCATTTTCTCTACATTTCCTTCTTTAATTTGTCTCTTTGTATTTGTTTCCTTCGTTTTTATTCTTTCTTTCTTTCTTCAAGCTATTTTTCTTTTCTGCCTTTTCTTTCCTGTTTCATTTTTAGTACTTTGACTCCTTCCTCCTTTCGTTCTTCCTTTTCTCATCTTTCCTTCCTGTCTTTCTTCTTTATTTTTTCCTTCGTTTTCTTTCTCCCTTCTTATTGTGCATCATTTCTTTCCTTGCTGTTTCTCTTCTTTATTTCCTTCATATCTTCTTTGTTTCTTTCTTTCTTCCGCATCCCTTCCGTCTTTGTTCATTTCCTTCCTACCATCTTTGTTTCTTTCCTCCCTTCTTTATTGTCGTTTTCTTCTTTGTTTTTTATATTCTTTCCTTTCATTTCCATCCTCTCTCCTTCTTTCCTTTCCTTTCTCCTTTCCTTCTTTGTTTCTTTCTTTCCTTTTCTACCTCCGTTTTTTCTTTGCTTATTTCCTACCTTCTTTGTCTCTTTACTTTTCTTTCTCCTCCTTTCCTTCTTTGTTTCCTTCCTTTCTTCTTTTATTGTTTCCTCTCTTCTTCGTTTCTTTTTTCTTTCTTGTCTCTTTCCTTCTTTGTTTCCTTTCTTCCATTTCTACCTCCCTTCCTCCTTTATTTCTTTCTACCTTGTTTGTTTCTCTTCTTCCTCCTTTGTTTCTTTCCTCTCTTTTATTCCTCATATATTCCTTTGTTGCTTCTTTACTTACTTCCTCTCTCCTTTCTTTCTTAATTGATTCCCTTCATTTCTTCTATCTTTTCCTATCTTTCTTTCCCGATTTCTTTCTTTCTTCAGCCTATAGTATCTTCAACATTAAAAACAAAATCTCTTTTAACAATTCTAATTAGAAGTGTACTTTCCTTTCGTAGGACGAAATATTCTGTTCTCAGCAAGTTGAGTTGCTGGCTTTCCTTACGGGGCTAACCGCCACTCTATTGTGGAATATCGCAAAACAGGAAATGAGCAGTGACCCGTATACAAAAGGAGCCTTTGTGGCCAAAGAGTTTTGCTGTATAGAGCAGGAAGGACGCTGCTAATGAGGGCTTTCTCAATGAATGGAATTTTCATGAAAAGCGAACAATATTATAATGAAATGTATTGTTGTTGTTTCAACTTAACCCTTTAGTGCTTGAGACATGATTCTTCTCTTTAAAGGAGAGGTTTTAGATTTCAAGGACTTTAATAACGTGGAACTTGTGTTAATTGTTGTTTTTTTTAGATGCACGAGGTTTGTCTAGATAGTAATAAAACTATTTTGTTTTATTTGCAGATATGGTGACACTGTGGAAAAAGAAGAGCGTTGAGCAAATAACAACACAATTGCACAACTGCTGCCATCTTTAGCGATCCGATAAGTCGCTAAATTAATGGATTTATGGTGGTGGCTGCTGGCGAAATTAGAACAAAAGCAAACACATTATTTTTCAGTAGCTTTGGAAGGGACTCAGTAACTTAGGGACAAATCTAATGGATTTTGGTTGAATTTTTTCGTTGTGTTTAATTTAGAAACTTGTTGAAAATAGAGAAATGTCATAACTATCCGCAACTGATTGTTTGAATGTTGCCGAAGCTTCAATGATTGATTTACCATAAGAGATTGGTTGTTGTTCATAGCAACCTGACTGTGGTATAAAAAGAAAAAAAAATATTTCTAGTACAATGCTGTTTTAAGTGAATGATGGGATTCATTTCTGAAGTGTTGCCGCATATTTTGAAACATATTGTACTAAAGAGTGGAATTGAAATTAGATTTGAAGGAAAGAGAACAGGGTGAATCATGCTAAGACATATCTAGGCCTACTAATACACACAAAAGCAAACTCGAAACCTTTTGAAATCACGAAACTATTCTTGGTAATGGTAAAGTAGCCATAACAATGACTTTCTACTTGCATTTTTTTTACAAATATGAACCACGGCTAATTATAATAAATTACATTTGTTCGGATATAAGTACCAAAGAGACGTGTGTTAAAGTAAAATCTGTCTGACATCACTGATCCAACTTTGTGGTTGACGACGCACTGTGAGTTCTTTGTGAGCCTTATACTGTTAGAATGTATTGTTAGATGTCAGTATATACAAATGAAGTGGTATGTTTAAAGATGATCGGTTTGGGATGAAGAATGAACCACACACTAGCTGGTCTTGTATTATGACTACAATTCATTAACTGAAATGAAGTCGTCTCCCATCCTGGGCATAGTCCAAATCTTGTACCATCTGATCTGTTCGTACTACTGAGTAGATTTTTGGATGAGAATAATCTTAGCAGTGAGAACGAGGCGATGCGGGTTGTTTGGGAATGGATGCACAAAAGGTTTTCTTTCTGTACGGAATCTCCAAGTTTCCTGACCTTTGGTGTAGGTGTGTGTTTAACTCAGTTTCCATAAGTGCGTCACATATCTGTTTTTTTTTTTTAATATTGAACGAAACCTCTCAATACACTTTATAATTTATGTGGTTTAACGCCAACCGCACATGCATGATGGAAGCATAGCAAAGCAAGCTAGCTACAGATTATTTCCACATAACAAATAACTATATCGTACCTTCAATTTCGAACCAGGGTTGATAGATCACTTTAACTTCATCCACGGTATGACGTTTTAAGCTCTTACACAGCTCACAAATGTAGAGGCGTTATTTACAGGGTGCTGACCGAAGCACTACCACTTGAAGAAGTATAAAAAAAACTGTGGGTATCAGTGAGAGAGAGATCAGTCTTGACTTTAGTTGCAGAAAAAGAAGTTTCGGGTGGGGGTGAAATATGAAAACCAGGACAGAGTGTAAAGAAACGAAGAGTGAGATTTTTAAAGGGAGCAACTGTCGTATCCCTGGGACGAATCACCTGGTTGTGTAGATGATTTCATGAATTTCAGGGAAGGAAGGAGGAAGCGTCAATTGGAATTTCCGTCTTCTAGTGAAGATGAAGCGTTGCACAAGCTGTCAGATACGTGTAAGTTGTTACAAGGCAGTAAGGCGAAGTAATTATCTAGAATAAGGTTGCAATTTGTAGTTATTTTCATGAAGTGTTGGTAAATTTCATGTCTAAGGTGTACTCTTTTGGAAGATACTAATAACCAAGTGAAGAATTGCCATGATTAATGTTGAGGTATCCTGGACTTCTTGGAGTTTGGGTAGTCCGGCTTTGAGTTATGCCCTAGTGAATTCGAAATTAAGAGCTTTATGTGTGGCAAAAGATCTTGAAAGACATTGAGAAAATTAGGTGTTTCAGACTTCGTTGACTGGTGACTAGGAGCAGGCCCAGCATATGTTTTAGGAGCTTTAAAAGAAGGCAGTGATTATAGTGCTGGAACCTGTGGGATTACAGCACTAGATGTTTTTTCTTTCTTGGTAACAGTATTGGTAGTGAGACTAGCTTTTAAATTTTGAAAAGTAGGACTGCCAAAGTAATTTGCAGGATGATTTTTGCCGCAATTGGCACATTTAGCTGGTTGTGATCGAGTTTTCTTGTGGCACTCAGCTGTGAGGTGAGGCCCCGCGTATTTCACGCAGCGAGGATCAAGATAATAGGTATACTGCGAATGACAGTACCGTTGACAACGGCAATATTGCAGGAAGTTTTTAGATTTGTAAAGTTCTATAGTGATATGATAGTAACATAGGTAATTTAGGTTGTACAGGTCCTGCTTCAATGAAAAGGAAAGCACGAGATCAACGGCAGAATAAGAGATAGAGAATGAAACAATAACCACAAATGGAAAAACAAAGGAAATGGAAAAGAGAAAAAAGAAGAACAATAAAGAAATATGAAAAAAGACAAATAAATGTGAAAAGAAGAACGAAAGAAAAGAAATATTTGTGAAAAGAAGAGAAGAAAGGAAAACGGAAAAAGAAAAAGTATAGGGAAATTGAAAAATAAGAACAATATAAATGAAGGGACTAGATGGAGGAAAAGTAAAACAGAGTAAAAAAGATTGAAAATGGCTAAAATGAGAAGATGAAAAGAACAAGAAAATAAAATGGAAAAAGCTGAAAGAAAGAAAGATGGAGAAAGAAAATTAAAGAAAGAAAGATGGAAAACAAAAAGAAAGGAACATGGTAAAAAGTAAAATGAGGAAAAGAAAGAGAGGAAGATGGATAAAGAACAGAAAGAAAGATGATGGGAAGTAGAGAGAAAGAAAGCGGAAAAGGTGAAAAAGAAAGATTGGAAAAGAGAATGAAAGAACAAGTGAAAAGAAGAAGAAAGAACGATGGAAAAATGAAAGAAAGAAAGAAAAAGAGTAAGTAAGAAAAAAAGAGTATGTAAGAAAGAAAGAAAAGAACCAAGTCACAAAACTATGTAATGAACAGACATCTAAAACCGCATTGGTTTAAATAGAAAAAGCCGAAAACTAGATTCACTGAACTTGAAAATAAAATCTATAATACTCTATTTTATTAAGCGATCGGTTTTGAAATGGATTTTTGATTGACTCGAAAGTAGTCATTTGGTCAAATTACTTCCTACTTCACCAAGGCAACCATAGAAGGAACAGTATAGTATAACGTCTCTGAACCACATCACGGATGCAAGACAGAACATTTCCAGCAGAAGACAATCCACGACAGCTCATCTAATTGCAAAGTGACTTCTTGGTAGGAAATTCCCAGCTGATCTACAGAACAGCGGCAGCAAAAGCCCCTCAACTTCTATACGTCAGACACAACAACAAAGAATATGGAACCTGCATCCACAATATTTTCTTCTCCTTGACACGAATCTATCTCCTGCCTCGTTGGTATGTACTATAGAAGATGAGAAAAAAGAGAGAGATGATAAATAGAAATGGAATACCAATCACGTCCCGTGTGTGCGCTCACATGAAACACGGCTGGAGAAAGAAGTCCTGGAGTGATGCCGTGCATAATGCAGGACTAGATATAGTACGTTTGGGATTTTAATCCCGTGGCAACAGAGTGAAATGAAGAAGAAGTACGAAGAGAATCAAGAAGAGACGAACAACTAGAAAGGAAATAGAATTACTTTGAAAAAGTGTGCCGAGACTAAAAGATGTGGGAAGTGGTAATGTGAAGAACAGCTAACAAAAGTTAGCAAGAAGCACGTAATAAAAAAGAAAGAGAAGGATCGTGTTTCTTGTATGGCCAAATCCTCAAGTTTGTGTCTCAATTATCAAGGGATATCGAATTCGATTACCTGAAAAGCATAATGATAACTATACGCTTTACGAACAAAGTGTCACTTGCAGGTGGATATGGTAATAATAATGAACTTGAGAGTTGTTTCGAATTGCAAAATATTACAGACTATGACCGATGCTTTATACAGAGCGTTTCAAAAGTGATGCTCATGTATATTGAAGGCTGGAATTATGAAACGTAAACAAGAGAATGTAGGTACGGTTAAAGAAGTGTCGAAATCTGAGTATTTTCCGAACAAGACGTATCAAAAATGTGGAGCCGCATCGTCATGACGTAAGTCTCAAGAATTTAATCTGATCGAGTTTTTGTTTGAATAATGCAGTTCTATGCTTGTAACGTGTATAACATTGCCCCCCTCCCTCGAATATCCTCTCTATGCTGTACAACCTCAATTATTAACTTTGCTCAAATGCAATCTCTAAATCACAACTTGAATTCCGATTTACAAAGTCCCAAGCCATTATTTATCAAAATATTACGAAACTGAATATTTGTTAATTTCTACTATTTCATTTTTGTCATTGAGGAGTATTATCGTCGTTATATTTTCTAAGTTATGCAGCATTTTGAGCGACGAGAGTTGCGCGACTGGATAATCGATAAGTATAAGTTCATCTTCTAAGTTTATCAGTTTATCAGTTTATCTTCTAAGATGGACGAACGACAGACCTTTGGTTTGAATACGGGTTAATAACCTGAAGTTATCTGGGCAATGTAACCCAAAGGTCTTTTTCCTATTGCCCTCTACGGAACGGACATGTTATCCTAGAAATGGAGGCTATAGTTTAAAACGGATTTCGAAGTACTACGTGCAGTGTGTTTCAATCGAGAATCTTGGTTACAAGTCGACCAGCGAAATTAATGATCCATGAAGTATCATGATAAGAATAGCAGATTTAAAATGGACACCAATTTTCAGGTGTCATTACTAAAGTTCTACCCAGAGTTTGTTTCACTCCCATCAAGACTATAACATTAAGTAATTACGTATAACGAATCACATAAACTCTGTGAGAGAAATCTATTTACGTGAGATATACGGATATAGCAAACGTCATTTTAGACAAGCATAATTAACAACGAAATCTACAGTAAATACAACGTTAATAATGAAATTAGTGAGTTCAACACTTCAGCGGTTCTTAACAAATAAATATTTCGGCAAATAAGCTAAGTAATGGTCTTATAGACAAAACCAAAGTTCCCCCGTATAATGTTAAATGTTCCTTTTAAGAACTAACCCAAAAAATAGAGACGTCATTGTATTCCCCGCTCTTTCAGACAATGAGGAATCCAAAAGTGTATGAATCATCTTTGTCTGACCTGAGATCTAGGGGCGTACAGGCGGAGAAAGCTAAGCGATTTAAATTCCAAAAGGACCTGCCACCTATAAAGTCAAAGTTATAGTTTTCCCACCCTTTCAGACCACGACAAACAAATCCAACGGCTCTGGAAAAGATTGATACGTGAGTTTGTAAATTTACAGATTTTTTTTTTTTTTTGTAGTGTCAGTCTAGGAGGTTCTGCACGGAAGAAATTTTGGTACTTATTAGTCACGTCAGCAATTCTAATATACGCGAGTAGGATAGTTCCAAATTTATCGTTTGTTACTATACTACTTATGCGTACTAAAGTTACCAATCGGAACCATTAAATTATTTGATTGTCGCGTTGTTCATAGGCTTTTCAACTGAGTATTGCATGACTTCGGAGGTTAGTGAATTCTGCAGTTCAGTTCTATTTTCAACAATTCATTTGAAACAAGTAAAGACCTTATGAGTGTGTCAGTGGACACAATAGAAATGTTCGTTTAATTTCACTTCCTCTGTCCATCCATCATGAAAACAAAGAATCTCAGTCAAAGCAGAGACAATCTGATTTCAGAGTTAGGTCCAGGGACGTCGATGTATCTGGTCGTTTTTAAACTGGTGACTAATTGGCAGAACCTTTTCATTTGTTGGTATGTAAAATATCAACGTACCAACTGGAAGACCCGTGTTCGAGTCTTGGTTTATACCATTATAATTTTTCCCTTGCTCTTGTGACGATCACAAATATTATTTTCTGGGGAGGGCATATTTCTAATAGTTGCGTCATTTTTTACTGTAGTCATGACGTTACACATACAGTTTTGCCAAGTAACAAACACACGAATGACTGCTAGAACAATAGATGTACAACATTTTCGACTGACAAATGAAATGTTTGTGTAAGATTGCTTACATGACATTAGCATTCGTGTAAGAAAAACGTTACTGCCTTATTAAGGGTAGTTAGTAACACTTCCTCGCATATAGGTTTAGTACAGCATTTCAGCATGATTTAGCAGAAATTTCCGTGTCTCCCCAACATGCTTCTTTTGGTCACAGCTTTATCTATCGAGACCGGAGTCCACTACTCATATATTCAAGTCACTTCCCTAACTGGCATCACGATCCTGATAGTCCTAACTGGGGATCAAACCCGGACCGCGTATACCAAAAGCAAGAGCATGGATCACTTGGTTATGAACGAGATGCCATTTATAGTGCTGCTTAAGTAATTAAAACCACTTCAAAGTGAACAGAACCCCAATGACTTTATTTGGAGAAGAGACTGAAGAAGACGCCATTCCATTGCAAACTGAACTTCCACTAGCACTTAATAACCATTTTGCATTCTTCTTAAGGATATCCAAGAACATTCAGATTCCATTTGGTGCTTTATTTCCTTCCTCCCAAAGCCATCTTGAGAGAAGGGACAGTGAGATGGGTTTGAAGTAATTAGGGTCCACCAGTCTGACTGTTGCATTAAGGGTCTTTCCTTCTTCTCTGCCAGCAAGAGAGAGGGTGATGAATAAATGATGGTGATGCATAGCAAAACGCTTCTGGTCGACGAGCAGTTTCGCCGGAAGTGATACCACGAGTTACGCTAGCACTAAAATGAGTTTAAAGCTGTTCTTTCGTACACAAAACAGTCGAGTCTTTGTTGTTTTACAGCAATGCATTATGTAAAACAACACGCTTTCGGCTATTTTAATCTTTAAAGACTATGTTGAGTGGTTCTGCTATTGTCAGTTTCATTATTGACAACATATGTAATTGAAGACAATTCACCCAGATATGTTGAAATATCTTTATTTTTAATTTACGATATTAAAAATAATTGTAACATTTGATGTGAATCTTTGAGCATTGCGCATTGCAGAAATAGGTAGAATTGATATTCACGAGATAAAGCCTTTGATGTAAGATTTTGGAGACGTAAGATACAAGGTAATGGTTTAAGATAATGGTGTCGCAATATCTTCAGAATGGATGGACCTGTCAGTTTTCGCTCATTTCCAGAACAACATGCTAACTTTGTAAATTTCAAAAATAACAGATATAAATGAAATTCACTACAAATTCGAAATATATAAAGTTCTAAGTGCCACTTTTAGGGAAATTGCGTTTTTACAGGAATAACATGTACGTTGTAAGAGCAAGTACAAAAAATCGAAGTCTAAATATATTGCTTAGTTCTTGTATTGGGTGTTTACAAGAAGTTAAACGTGTTGTTTTATAATGCAAATAAAATGTCAAAAAAGGTTTTCTCGTAAGTTGAAAAATGGCACTTAGGTTCTTATTTACTTCAAGTCTTGATTTATGTATCGTAAAGCCGGGAGAGATTTCTATTTTGTACGCAAACGTCTAAAAATGCTATGAATCTCTGATATAAGTCATCGTATGCTTAATGATAATGATTTTTTAAAACTTAATTTGCGAAAACTTTCCTACTAGGGTAGGTACGATTGCGCACATGGGTAGGAGAGTGCGCATGAGTGAACATTCGATAGTACGAACCCAATAGAAACGACTTGTTGTTATCCAAGACATTATAAATTCTTGTATTAGCAAAAGTAATTAGCTAAAGCAGCTTGAAAATTTCTATTAAATTTTACATGTCTTACTCTTGATAGTACTTATAAACTTTACTAATACAATCTTAAGTGGACTGAAGAAAATAATTTTATACTTCTCACACAGTGTAGTGGGGCGTCAAGTAATGGGTCAGGACCAAACATGACACTGAAATCTAGCTCTGATTCATACAGAACTTTGTGCAATCTCTCCTCTCATTGTACTAAATGAATGTACTGCGCAAACTCTCCTACATGACGCTTGCGCCAACTATCTTCATTAGGGAGGAGAGATTGCGCACCACATAGCTTGCGTGAAAAAAATTCATAGAATGACCGCAAACTGCGTACAACACTATTTCTGACAAAGAACTAGCTCAGATACTCTTTGCTTTATACTTTTCTTAGCATTAAAACACTTCGTTTCAAAATATGCACAACGTTTATGAAAATTCAAGGATTTACCTGTTCTCGTACACGCAAAAAAGTAATGATAAGTCACGTGGCATGTTTTTAAGGTTTTAAATTAAGTATTGGATCCAATATGGCGTCTTTTTCAAAATGTTGTAATATATTTTTTTAATCTGCACTTCATAATACACCTTTATGCCAAATTTCACATTTGTAGCTCAAACGGTGTGGGAATTGAATTTTTGGGGTCCGTCATTTTGAATCTAAGATGCCGTCTTTCGAGACATTTTGTAATCATTTCGTAACCTAATAGTGATGATGTACCGTTAAACCAAATTTCGCTTTTCTATCTCCAGCAGTTTAGACTGTGTATTCTATACAACAATGGGTTTGACGGCCATTTCAGATCCAAAATGGAGACTTTCAAAAATGTTATAATATTTTCTTAATCTACATTTGATAATACATCTTTATGGGAAATTTCGTATCTCTAGATCAAACGGCGTGAAAAATAAATTTTTAGGATTCGCCATTTTGGATCCAAGATGGCGTCTTTGGAAACATTGTTTAATATTTTCGTATCCTACTAGTGATGGTGTACCGGTCACACCCTGTTTTTCTATCTCCAACCGTTTAAGCTGTGTATTCTATACAACAATGGCTTTGGCGGCCATTTCGAATCCAATATGGCGACTTTTTCAAAATTTTGTAATATTTTCTTAATCTGCTAGAGGTGATATACCTTAATACCAAATTTCGTTTTTCTAGCTGCAACCGTTTGGCCTGTGTATTAATTACTAAAATTATTTGTTTATTTAAGTGAGATATACTAGTTCTTCCGTGCGGTCTACGGCGGTAGGGCAACGACTCGAAGGTCCCGGGTCCGAGTTCCGGTAGGGGTATGGGTGTTGATTTTAATGGTGAATTGTGACGGACCGAAGACTAAAGTTACTAGACTAACCCATATGAAAATAAAGTTTACCAAAGTTTTACATACTAGTTTTTGCAGACTGAATTTTTTTCAATCTCAAGACCTAAAAAACAGGCAAACAAGGTCTCTTAACTCAAATCTGAAGTCAGTTTCTGTCTTTATCGGCTTTTTTTTTTCAAGCACCAGTCTGCGCTACAGGCTGAGAGCACTTACACTACAAGAGAACCTTGTGGGAAAGGTTGTGGTATAACCAAATTGAAAACGGCCACTCACCATAATCTGAAAGTCAGTTTCTCTCTATTTGCTGCCGTTGGGACGCTAGTGTGATATGGAAAGAATCGTACGAAACTAAATTGAAAGAGGCATAAAAATTTGATCTGTTAAACAAACAAACAAACAAAAGAAACCAAATGGCTATTTAATTCCAATGTCTCTTTTATGAAAATGAAGTAAGTTTGCAGGAGAAAGAATAATTTTATAAGCCACAAAACTGAACGAGCAATCCCTGTACCGTAGTTTTGCACAGCTGTGGTTTTTGTTCAGGAAAAGAAAGAACTAATTCTGAAACTAATCATCAGAGCACTTTATTTTTCATCAAAGTTTCAAGGAGTGAATAACATCAAGAGGAGAAAAAAGTTATGAGAAAGAAAGTGAATGAATAAAACAAAGTAGTGAACATTAAAGCCGAAGAAGAAAGCACCGTAATAAAGAAGAGACAACAATAGAAAAAAAAGAAGTATCTAAGCAAAGTGATGGACGTAATGGAGAGAAGGATAGGAAGTAAATATGAGAAATACGATAAAAGGGGAAAAATGAAAGAAGAAAAATATGGAAAGTGCTTTCGGTGTCATTACTCGAAGCTGCCATTCAACAACCCTTTCCTCTAACAAAATGTCAATATGTAGAGAGAAAAAAAGATTTTAAAAAATTAGCCTGATTTTTGTTCTGATTCACTGCCTTTCCGCTGTCGACCGTTTTAGTCGCTGGAAATTCTTTTCATTTTTTCCAGAAAAAAAGAAATCTCTCTTTCTCTCTCCTCAACATTTTAATTCCACTTCACATCACCCAGTCTCTTGCAACACAAAAATCAATTTCCTCTGACACATCTTTCACCCTCAAGGGAGCTATTCCAGGCTGAAGTGACAGAAAGAGGTATCCTGCTTCCTTTTTCCCCGACAGCCGAACCATCAGTTTTGTCGGCGTC
The DNA here is from genome assembly GCA_022664845.1 of Lepisma saccharinum. NCBI lineage: Eukaryota > Metazoa > Arthropoda > Insecta > Zygentoma > Lepismatidae > Lepisma > Lepisma saccharinum. The sequence continues at coordinate 25,837 of JAGDQP010009589.1, forward strand.
TTTTTTTTTATCCTATCTTACTTGTCTTCAGCACAGAATACCAGTTAATAATGTATGTAATTCATAAACATGTGCGCAGCAGTGATGGATCGAGGAATCATCAGGTTGGGTTTTGATTCTATAAAGAAACATCGATTAACCACAGTTATTGGATATACGACGAACTGGAATGGTTTGACATCATCGATCTTTACAAGAAAGAGGGCTTTGGTGATAGAAGTATTTCCTCGAAAGTCAGTGAAATAAACCTAAGAAGAATCAAAGCTAAGTCTAGAGGGCAGCAGTGTCGAGTCACTTGTGCTGCAACCTCAATTGTTTGGCACTCTAGTATCATATACTTGTATTTGGTCACAATTTTATGCTGATATACAGGGTGTGGTATGAAAGGAGGTTTTCTTAATGCAACGAAACTGATAGTGTATGTTACCATTAAAAATTATAAACACATTCAGCGTACTTTTACACATTGACATTTCTAAAATATACAGTCACACCCATGTTCTGAAAATAGCCTCCTGCAAGTAAGGTTGAAACTCGGACAATCTGCCATGAAAATCGTCCATGACACATTCCAACATCTGAATAGATATGTTATCACAGAGTTGCCGTATATGAATACGGCAACTCTTATATATATTTACGGTTCAGCAACCAGTTGTTCTTGGAAAACAAGGGACCGAAAGCTTCCGAAAGTGAGTCAGAAGAAATAGCAAGTGAATAAGGACACGGGGTTCTGAACAGTATTTTCTGGGTAGTTTTTGGACAAGAAACGAAAGAAGAGGAGAGTCGAGCGAGACTGAGAAGGCTTGCTGAGAAGGTGTGTGAAGTGAAGCAACAACTAAGCGACAGCTTTTTTTTATCGGGTGCTCTTTGCGGGTATTGAACACGATCGTGTATAGTGTAAGTCGGTAGCGCGGCCGGCGGCAAGAATTATATAGTGGCCACAGAGTGTGGGGTGTTCAGTTAAATTAATATTTCAAAATGGAAAAGAAAAAGCATGTACAATAAGTTAAAAAAAAATGTTCAAGAAAAAAGTGTTGAATTACCAAACTGTCCTACAAAAGCAAGAGTCACCTCTTTGCGTATCGGGAGGAACTTGTGTCACATCGACTCAGGATGCGCATAATGTTCCTGATTTCAATACGGATGTTGTTTAACAGCTCCGCATTGATGTGTTTGCATATACCTTCTGTTTAAACAATTTCCACAGAAAGTAATCATAAACCTTCAAATCTGCTGTCCTGGGACGCCACGAAATGTCACCATTCCTTGAAATAATGCGGTTTCCGAAAGGTCGCAGAATTCCTTTGATATTCGCGCACAGTGAAACGTAAGTCTTCCTGGAACGAAAATGGCTCATTTGAAGGGAAGTGTGCAAGTTTATGAAAGATATTAATATGTTGTTTTTAGTAAAACAAATCACGCAAGTACTGAAGTTTTAGGATTACTTTTTAGGTGTAATATAATATTTCTTTTCCACTCGCGTATGTCTCTATATAGATAAATGTATGAATGCAAATGTAACAGTATGCATGAATGAATGTATGTATTTATCTTATTTGATACCGGTATACAACATTTTTACGTATCTAATACTCAGTATTCGCCATAAGTATTTAAGCGTTGCCTTTATGCTTATTGTATTTAATGTTAGTTTTCCCATTTTTCTTTTTTATAAATCTGCACTAATATGTGATGTAATAAATGAGTTTGTATAAGTCTCTTGTATTTGCAGCCATATTATGCTCTCTTACGAACAAACCAACCAATTTGTTCATTTTCAAACGAAAGCTAAATGAAAAATGAAAGCTGTACAAAGTTATTTTTAAAACTTGTAAGCACATAACGAATGTAATATATTTTTGTGGTTAAAATAATTTACATTATAAAATTTAAAAGTCGATATAACATTAGTTTTATTTTAAATGTAATTTAAGAGTGCAATGTATAACTGAGTAACACTTTTGTAACCAAACCTCGGCGGCGGGTGGGCGCCGAATTGCGTGCTTGCCCCGGGTGGCAGAAACCTTAGTTGCGAGCCTGGGTATCCGTATCGTTACATTCAGAAAAGTCCATTTTTATGTCACACCCTGCATTAACGTTAGCGTATGCACGGTCAAAGAAAAAGCCATGATATAGTTGTGGTTCCGCCCAATTATCGAATAGTTACGAAAATTGCCGAAGCTTGCCGAAAGAAAGGACATGCAGTGCGAATGACCAGACAACTATCCATTGTATTTTCGTCAACTTGCGTGATGTCCATTGAAGATAATAATAATAATAATAATAATAATAA
>JAGDQP010009589.1:28661-58482 GCA_022664845.1 Lepisma saccharinum
TTATTTAGTTTGTAGTAATGTTATTTAGTTTGTTCCAATGTTATTTTGTTTCTGTCTAAAATGGCAACTCTAGCTGTATATGAAACTTAATGATAAATAAATAAATAAAATCTTGCTTATATCTTGTTCGAATCCCATCATGGTAATTTCTTTTTCAGATCCTAATCGAAGGTTCTTGTTTGGTTGTCAACTAGTACTCCGATTCTCTCCCTGTCGTGGTCAATAATGAAACATCGACCTCTTTCTCTGCCTTCGGTTCTTTGCCTATTTGTAACATGGAATTGCCACTAGTAATAATACCACTAGCACTACGATTACTTTTACTACTACAATGTCCGTCCCAAGCTTGCTATCACTTTTCCGATACGCTCTCTCTCTTCCTCCCTCTCTCTCTCTCTCTCTCTCTCTCTCTGTGAGCTTACAGTCTTCAACAGGAGTTAGCACAACGTTCCCAAGTTCGATCCTGCCTCATCCCAACGAAAACCCAGCCACTAACCAACACCACTACATATGGTTGTACGCTACCTCTGTACTCTCTCCTCGATCCACTTCCTCTTTTGCCCTTACAACACATCGAAACCAAACGGAACCCAAACTGACCTAACTCCTACGGGGGATGAATCCAATGAAATGTTTCTAACTTATCCCTTCAGAGTCCATCTCTCTCTCTCTCTCTACTCCGCAGAGCCCATTCCCTCGTTACAATACTTCTTTTCCAGGTGCGGCTCTTGCGAAAGGCAAAATTCTGATCAAGCAAGCAATCGCATTTCCAGAAAGGATCGGGGAAGGGGGTCTGCGGAAAACGTAATCTGTTGGGGAAATGAGAACGGGAAAAGGAGAGAGAATACATTTTCAAGGTGAATTCTGCATGACTAAGTAATGGAAATGAACATAATGAATTTGGTGTTAGGTAGAAAGTTTAAAAAGGTGTGATTAATTCATTTTAGAAAGGTTTTCTTATTCTATCAGATTTGCGAACATGTAAAGCGAGTTACTAAATTTTACGCCTTTCAATAAGTTCACCACGTCAGTGGAACTGAAATTCATAGAGCAAACATACCGATTGGAACGCTCACGATAATATACAACATGGCAGCTTCACAGGTCAACATTTCTATGTTCATTAAAAACTAATTTTCTCAAAATAGATTTCTTAGAAGGATTTCTTGGTCCTAATTTCAGAAATGACTTTAGATTTGGTCTATGACGTAAAGTTTTGGTACATTTTTTTATAATTTAAATAATTGATATTTTAATTACATTATGAATTCTATATTTTTGTGTAATAGCAATAGTGGTTTATTGAGTTGACTGCACTGAGAATATAAGTAAATAACTATAAAAATACGCGATTGGAATATTGAAACAACATGCTCTCTAATGTATATACTAGGGTAAGTCAATATATAAGTTGTAAAATGAAATAGAAATAAAAAGTTGAAATAGTTACATGATGAAATTTGATTTATTTTTCAACATAATCTCCTTGAACATTTATGTCCCAGCGTTTCACGAGCCGTTTTATCTCTCAATGGATTATGACCAACCTCATTATGCTCAAGACAGACATCTCTATAACTTACATCGGTCACCTGTCTGACGGATGACTTCCCCCGGAAAGCACACTTCGAGAGCAAGCAAGGAAATGTAAGAGGTCACGGTTCTTGTACAGGAAATTGTCATGTAAAATTGCAGAAAACTCTGGAAAATGTTAGTTGGTATGGCCAGCAGCCAGCACTTATACACAAATCTACGTGCCTTTTTGGTGGCTATCCAATGCCCGTGGGATAACTGTTAGTCCAGAGGCAGAGGTAACAATTCATCATCTTAGTTCTTATAGATTCTTCATTACCGATTTACAGTGCATTTATGTTCATAAAATAACCCGAAGTGACGGCTCTTTACACAGTGGTGATGATGATTAGCATTTCGCCCTGAGTATTGTAAGCAAGGTGAACCGATTATGTCTTGCCAATACCTTCTATTGAATAGACATGTCCTAAGAACGGAACATAAACCAGTTTCCGAACCACAACATTTAATATATTCCCACCTGATAATGCTTTTAAAAGGAACGGGGCGGACTGGGATCATAGATCGAACATAGTCACGAGTTATATCATGTTGAATTTGAACCCTGCCACTTGAGAGTTCAATCAGAATAATTTGGCCTTTCATCGATCGAAGCTGCTTACGTCCTATGTTCATTGGTCAATTTTAAAGTCAGACCTCATCATATGAGAAAATGCGTTATTTTCTTACTTTCAAACATACTTTTAAAAAAAATAATGGGTAAATTTACAACATTAATTGCTGGATGCGTACATGAAATCCACGAATGGTCTCCAAGAAGGGACATGTAATGAGGATTTGTGGAAACTAAATTATAAGTTAAATGTTTTACCATGTTACTAGCGAGAAAATAGAACGCGCAGTCCGCACGTCGATGCTGAAACACATTACTTACGACGTAACCAATTTGTCTGGAAAACCATCACTTCCACAGAATCACAAGACGTTACAGAGCGTGCTGTTATAGCCTTACTAATTAACGCTTCCACCAGCTAGGATCAGGATTATATTATTATTATTATTATTATTATTATTATTATTATTATCATACACGAGTAAAGAAAGTAATGAAAGGAAATAATGATATTTATCCTTGCAAGGAAAACAAGGAATATGATTTAGAGACCCTTCAGACAAGATCCAAAGAGGCGCTACCGTCGGTGAATATTTGAAATAAATTAGAAGTTTCACATATAGCTACTATCGCGCTGCAGCAGCGCTGCAATGGGTTACAGCAACTGACTTCGACGTGAATAACGGTCACAAGTGTTGCTGCTCTTTTGCAATAACAGGAATTCAATTGTAGATTTCACACGGTGTCGTATAGCTACACTACTATAATAGTTGAACGTTCGTGGCAGGCCGATAACTCTGCGACGTCACAGGTTGCGCCACCAACTCTCCTACCAAATGCCGCAAATCTGTTCTGGAGACGGTAGAATCTCGCGAGAGTGGATAAGGAAAATTTCAACGCAGAAAATTTTATCAGTGAAACTGAATAGTGGCTGGCAATATGGGATCTAAGGCATGACGGCTACAACAGGGCAACGCTTGGTGTCTACACTACCGACTCACGTAACTAGCGCTGTGGAAGCGCTACCAACAAACCATAACGCAGCACTGTTATTATTCTCGCCTGAAGGCAGTTTTAGGACTGTGGAATATTTTACAGCAGGGAGGGAATTTATGGAGAAATTTTCTATCGGATCAAAGTGAGAGACGGAATGAGTACGAGGGAAATAAAAAATAAAGAGGAAGAAGTGTGAGTGAAAAGAACAGGAAAAGGAAGGCGAATTGGAGTGAAAGAGGTAAATGAAGAGAGAGCCAGAGATAAAGAGAGGACGAAAGCAAAAAAGCAGAAAAAGAGTAGAGATGGGAATTGCCTGCCCTTGACTCTGTCTCTCTCCATCTCCCAACAGAGAACTAATTTCTCTCTGTGGTCAATAGTGACAAGACTCTACTAAATCATGCTTTTCGAGCTGGGTTGTGCTGGGACCAACAGGTTTTGTAACAGAGTATATTTCACTGAAAGGAAATGGCTCCTATATGTACTGTAGACATTTTTCCTGTTTGGAATAGACTTTTCTTATTGAATTTTTTTGATAAATTACCAGTACTTTATAAGACGACACAGATGTGGGACAAAACTGAAAAAAGATGCCTCCAAAAATATTTCACAGAGATACAAAACAGACACAGTATAACGGGACCAAGAGAAAAATTAGTGTTCACTAAATTCCGGAAAATATATATACAATGTAACAAAATGTGTCGTCGCATATATTGTAGCTTAGAAACAAACTAGTGTGATCAATTTCAGGTATATTCACGAGAAAACATCCAAAAACGAAAATATTTTAAATTTAATTAATTCAATAACCAAAAATAATAACTTCCACTTGAAAGAAAATAATATTAAAAAATGTATGGAAGAACAGTTTCTAAGGTTCTAAGGGCAATTGTTGTAAGAACATAATTAACTAAATAAAACCTTTTTCTTAGTAACTAAGTAAGAGAAGCGTGAAATTGAAAAACGATTTGAACTTCAAACTTCAAATCTCTTTTTCTTTTCTTCCCTTAGCTTCCTTCCTTTCTTTCTTTCTTACTGTCTTTCAAGGAAGATGTATATCACCCTGCTTTATACATAAATATAAAAACAAAAAGTAAACAAACAGCGAAAATACACAGCAAGGTATCAGGATTTAACTATAGGAAGGCAAACTTTATGCAAATATGTTATAAGCTTAGGCAGACAAATTGGCATGTTCTTAATAAACATGGTGATGTAAACATGGCAGTTGACCACTTCTATGACATCATATTTAAAATATTTGATAAATGTATCCATCTAAAAGCACTTAAATAGGAACTATCAGTACTGGTTTAATGCTGATATAATAAAGAAAATTAAAAGGAAGGCGTATAACCATAAAAAGTACAAAGTTAATAGAGGTAATTCTGATTATCATTATCTAGAATTTTGTAAATTAAGAGTGGAGGTAAAGCACGAAATCAAAGCTGCGCACAATAATTATATAGACTTGTCTGAATCTGTAATTGAAACCAATTCAGTTCAATTTTGGGATTTCATAAAACAGAAGACTCGTCATCTAAATGACCGGGTGTTAGAGACCGACAACAAGATTGTGAATTCCTTTGTTAAGTATTTTCAAAGTGTCTATAAGAAAGAACTTACACAGGGAAATTACAAGCAAACCGAAACGCTTAAACTGAGCGATAAATTAGATCAACTTAGGCCTCATATATTGAAATATGTGAGATACAACATGCAATAAAAAAGTTAAAATCAAAAGGAAGTATAGGCCCTGATGTCATTCCGCAATATATAGTAAAGGGCTGCGAAGAACCCCTATTATTGACAGCACTGTATATCATTTTTAACCTAATAATAATCACTTGTATAATGTGTTTCCGGATAAATGGAAAACAAAGAAAATTTGTCCCATACCTAGAGGCAATAGCAAATCTGAAATAAAAAAAATATAGGCCAATTGCTATATTATGCACATCTGCCAAAGTATTTGAATCAATATTGTACCAAAAAATCAGTATTCATGTCAGACCATCAATATCAGAATTTCAACATGGTTCCCTCAGTGGCAGGTCAACTGTAACGAATCTTTGCCTCACTACTGACTACATAACTTCAACCTTAGACCAGGGCCAGCAAGTGAGCGTAATATACACCGCCTTTGCTAAGGCATTTCATACAGTAAATCACAGTATTCTCACGGAAAACTTAGACAATTTTATTTTCCCCAGATCTGGTTAAGTTATTTGAGTCTTATTTAAATTATCGTAAACAATATGTTGTTTACAAAGGTGGAATATCCCAAGAATATCCTGTAACTTCGGGAGTGCCTCAAGGGTCGAACCTAGGGCTCTTATTATTTTAATTGTTCAGTAATGATCTCCCTGCATGTATTAAAACACCTAACAAACTTTTATTCGCTGACGACCTAAAAATTTACTCTACTATTAACTCATTGAACGTTTGTGAAAATCTATAACTTGACAAACGAAATGGTGTAACAATAACTCACTTGAAATTAATGTCAATAAATGTAATGTAATGTCATTTACAAGACGTCAGACAGCCGTGCATTTCAAATATAATATTAATAACACGCCTCTACCATACCCCAAAACTATAAAAGATCTAGGTATAATATTTGATTCCAAATTGCTTTATGACGTTCATGTAGACAAAGTTGTTAATGAAGCGTATAGAAATCTGAGATTAATAATAAGAATGGGAAAGGATTTCAGGAAGGCAGAAACTCTCATGCGTCTATTTCAAATTTATGTAAGATCAAAATTGAATGCGCTACCATTATTTGGAATTCAAGTACTGCATATAGCTCAGACAAGCTGAAAAAAATCCAAGCAAAATTCCTAAGATTCCTGGTATACAAAGAAACAGGCATATACCCGAGAACTGATAGCAAAAAAAGTATTCAACTTTGGTAAACTTTATTTTTATATGAGCCAGTCTAGTAACTTTGGACTTCGGCCCATCACGATTTGTCTTTAGTTGTTAAAATCCACACCCATGCCCCTGTCGGGACTCGAACCCGAGACCGTCGAGTCGATGGCCTACCGCTGCAGACCGCTCGGCCAAAAAAATATTAGAAACAAACTTTAACACGATGAGTCTTAGGAACAGACGTACTCTTCATGAACTGATTTTTCTTTACAAAGTGTTTACAAATAGAGTAGATTGCATCAATCTGCTCTCAAACTTTCATATACATGATCTATCAAAGAAAACTATCGAATCGCGAAAAAATATTATGCAAAAGTCACCAATTGGGAGAATCAGCGCAACCTATAATGACATAAGTAAAAGAGTAAGGGAAATTGATTTTCATAACATGAATGTTAAACAAATTAATAACATTGTAAAAAAAAATTCTGTATGTTGATTGTACTCCTAATGGTGACAATAATCTAAAATATGGAACATTGTAATTAGGTTCTCCGGTTGTGTTCTAAAATAAATAAATAAATAAATTCCTTTCGTTCTGTTTCTTTCATTCATTCACTTTCTTTCTTTCCTGTTTTCTTTCTTTTGCTCTTTATTTCTTTTTCTTTTCTCTCTATCTCTCTTTTTTCTTTCTCTCTCTTTTTCTCACTCTCTTTCTGGTTATATATTTTTCTTTCTCTTGCTTTCTCTTTCTTTCTGTCTTTTTTCTAACTTTCTTTCTCTCGTACTTCTTTCCATCTTTCACTTCCTCACTTTCTTTCTGGATATCTTGTTGTTTTCTTCTTCTCTTTCTTTCTATCCTTTTCTTTCTCTGTCTTTCCTTCTTCCTCTCTCTCTCTTTCTTTTATATATATATATATATATATATATATATATATATATATATATATATACAGAGGCGCAGACACAGAGAAATCAGTACAAACATGTAAGAAACATATCTTGGTTTCGGATGGATACATTCTCGAATTCAGATCCAATTCTCGAATCTACGGATAAGAGTCGAGGTTTCTCATATCCGGATCCTGGATATCCAGATGCTTAGAGATCAGGAAATCTCTGATCCTGATCGAGTTAGGATCAGGGGTTTCTTTGATCCTAACTCGACCACCCTTCTCACTCCCAAAAATGGTTTTAGGGCATGAACTATAGTGTATATTATTTGTTTCAAGATCTCTAGCAGAAAAAAAAAAAACACTTTTCAAAGACATTCTTTTGTTAAACAATACGTACTAAAATGTAAAAAGATATATATAGTCAGTAGCCTAGTCGGTAGCGCGCTCGACTTCAGTGCGAGCGGTCCCGGGTTCGATTCCAGGTGCGGGCTAAAAATGTCGGTGTTGACCCAGCATCGTGAGGACAATTGGGGAGCTGCTGTGAACAAAAGACAGTGGCGATCACAGTGAGAGCTTCGGCTCTCCTCTCATAACCCGTCTGGTCAGCGTGGGAGCAGTAGACCAACTCCTCCCTTCGGGGGAGGAGTTTATATATTGTTTATATGGGCAACGCCCTAGCCGAGCTGGTCTACCGGTTCCCGTAAGATCACCGAAGTCAAGCAGCTCTGGGTCTGGTCAGTGTTTGGATGGGTGACCGTTTCAGCACTCCAGATGGTGTTGCCTGTGCGGCGTCCACCCAGCGTCGTGAGGCCAATTGGGGAGCTACCTGAATAAAGAGGTAGCGATCACAGTTGAGGGCTTCGGCTCTCCTCTCCCAACACATCTGGTCAGCGTGGGAGCAGTAGACCACCTCCTCCCTCCGGGAGAGGCCTCATCCACTAGTGGATTGAATATGGCTGTGTATTATTATATTGTTTATGCGTGACTAAAAGGAAAATTATGAGACGCGCTTTCCTATACAGTCACTTTATAAATTCTTGAATTAGCGCGCCCCATGTTTTCTTTTTAGTCATGCATAAATAACATTATTTTTTATTTTTAGTACGAATTCTTTAAGAAAAGCATGTCTTAAAAAAAGTGTTTTTTATTCTTCGTTTGAGTTATTTCGGTGTTCGAATATTTTTTCTCAAGCTAATGTTTTGTGAACAAAATCCTTCCGACCGGTAGCTGTGCGGTCTCAGGTGTTAGGCCAACGACTCGAAGGTTCTGGATTAGAGTCCCGGCAGGGACATGGGTGTCTTTTAACTCGAACGTGACGGATAATCGTGACGGGCCGAAGTCAACCGTTACTAGACTGGCCCATATGAAATAAAGTTTACCTTTGCTTTTTTTAAAAAAAAACAAAGTGACCCAAATCCTAAAGTATTCTGCAACCAGTCAAAACCAGACATCGTTGCAGGCTAGTATTTATTTTAGGATAAGGAAGTCCATATTAAAAAATAAATAAATATGCTTTCAAAATATATATGAAAGTAACAATGAATATTGTATTGTCACCCGACTTATGTCGCTGTGCAAAGTTTCATTATGTATGACGCCGGGAAATGAGTTAAATTAACGTAGCAAGATTTGAGGTCACCACGAACCATTGTGATCTAAAGAAAAGTCTGTAAATAGAATGAGGAAGTGAATTTGAAGAGAACACATTCAAAACAGAAGAAATAAATGAAATTTAAAGAAGAAAGCAGGCGAAAACTATGAGAGAAACTGTTTATGGAGAAAACTTTTAAAGGACTACGAACCAAAAGAGGCTCATTTCCCGAACAGGTAATCCAAGAAAAAGCCAGAGTGACTTTATTGTTGGTCATTATGAGGACGTATATAAGTCTCCAGCTTCTTATCTGCCTTTTTTTCCTTTTTTGGAAGGAATACAAACAAAAAAAGGCGAGGAATGTTGGAGGAAAGACGAGAGAATAAGAAGAAAGAAACGATAATACTTTGCCATAAAAAGAAGGTTGGGTAATTCTCTAATTCTACGAGACTTCCGCGTTATCTGCTGAGAAGTCATTTGGAATAGAATCAACATGCTCGTAAATGATGCTTTTCCTAAATGACAAATTTATGAATCGTAAAGAATATAGCAGAAAAAAAAGAATATTTTGTTTAAAGATATAAAAATCTATAGCTACTATTCTTTCACTGCAAAGTAATTTCTCTGTCTTTCTTTTTTTTTTCATATTTTCATTTAAAAAAAGTAGTTTTGTCTTGATGTTCAATACTTTTTCAGCAGAGAAAATGTCTTTTGAGGAAGGAAGCAATCTGGCGGCTTATATCCAGCGTAGAATCTTTTTCGCTCTTTTACGCGAAAGGATGCAACAAAATCTTCGTACTCTTAACGAGGTACTATACGCACAAGAGGAAAATTACTATCCCAAGTTTCTCTCGCTTGTATCTCCCTTTTTCTTCCTAACAGTGTTCAATTTTTATGTTTACAATATCCATGAAACTTATACGATAGGTTTCTTCTTAAGTTTCCTAATAAGTTTTAAACTTCTCTCTAGAAAACAGAACCAATGAAATAGCATAGTAGCTTTTTAAAAAAAAAAAAAAAATAATAATAGGAAGAAGAAAATGGAAACAAATTTGAACCTGGAACTAATTTTCAGGGAAGAATACGGTTTTAGTATCGTAGAGAAAGCAAAGCATGTTATGAGATACTTTGCTCCAACACCTTCTATAGATGACTTTCATAACGAACCTTTTTTTCGATCGAAACTGTATCTTTAATCCGCTACAAAAATGTGTTTCGTATCCTTATTGCGACAAAATATACAGTACACCACAGCTTGTTTCGTATGCTTAAGCACGTTTCGTCAATGTAAAGATGAGTGCCTATAAATATTTTGAATTTGATCCAGCAATAAACAGAAAATAAAGAGAAACGTTACTGTTTATTTTTTTTTCAAAAATCTGTAGTGTTTTGTCAAATTTCATATTTCTTTATTTTAAATTTGATCAAAATTCTGATAAACTAGAAATTTTATTGAGCGATTTCAAATTAAACTTAACTTTTCGACTTTACAGACGATTTCTTTATCTATCAGCTTTGACCAAGCAGTTCTTTTCGAAATATATCATAGACAATCTACCGTAACAACGCAATTTTAATTAAGTCATACTAAAAGAGACAAAAGCTACAACGTTACCCCTGCTCTAAAATTTGAATGTCCGTTCTTTCTTCAGAAATTATATCGTGCAAAGCGCAGCATTTTTTTCTATTAGTATGATTTACCTCGTCTTGATATGCTTTGTGGTAACGTAATGCATCTGCAAATCTCGAGGGCTGAAAGTATAACTAATTCCCTGGCTTACGGAACACGCAATTTCATCGCCGCAGTAACAAAAGTTCGTCATTAGATTCTATCCTGGGCAAAACCTCTACCTCTCGAACATACCTTGTTATATTGTTCTCCCAACGATGCCTCGGTCTTCCCAACAGTCTCCTTCTCTCTGGCTTCCTAACTACAATGGAATATAGTCTTCGTTTTTCCCCCATTGGAGCTGCATGACCTGCCAATCTTAGCGGTCGTAATTTCATTTTCTTTTACAATATAGGATAAACCATACCGTCTGTTGAGTTCTTCATTGTACAGACTCTTCCATTCTCCCGTCATCTCGTCCTGTATCGGTTGGACCTCAAAACCTTATTTTCAAACACGCGCAATTTATTATTCATTTGCCGGGCTCGGACTCCAACTTTCGCAACCATAAAGCATTTCCGACAGGATAAGCGTTTTGTATATCTCACCATTCTAGATATTAATCGCGAAGTTAGAAACTTCTGGACTGAATAGAAACATGAGTTGCCCGATGATATGATATCATTTTATTTCTTCCATGACCTCGTTTTTGCTTGCTACGTATACTCCTAATTATTTAGATGTGTTTGTTTTCTCTATGAATACATTCTTAATTATAATGTCCCTATTTCCTTCTATCTGTGTGTTTCAGCTTGTTAACAAGTACTTGTTATCAAGTTATGTTTGCTCTAAGTTAATCTGTAAACCTATTTCATCAAAAGCTTCTACTAAGATATCAATGTTACTTTGGAGTGCGTCTATGTCGTCCCCTGTTAAATCTACTTCATCCGCGTATACGAACAGTTGGATTAAGCCATTCAATGTTAGTCCCCTTTGTCCTTTTTTTTTATCTCACATTCTATGAAAAGTTAAATAGTAGTGGTATCAAGGCATCACTTGATTCAATCCGCTGCGAATCTCGATACTATTTGACATATTATTACCTATACCTATTCTTATGGGGTCGCTGAGACGCGACCTCAAAAGCTAAAGAAAGTTTCTTTTCAGAAATTACAAATCAAACCAGGATATTAAATAGTTCTTACTATTCATAGAATCATATGCTTTCTTAAATCAATGGTGAACAGCCCCACAATACTCCAATTTCTTCTCTAATATTTGTTTCAAGAGGAAAATCTGGTCCAACGTAGATCTATTATTTCTAAGTTCACATTCGTGATCTCCAATTATTGCATCTACGTACACACGTAGGCGTATTACTAGGATATTACGCAACACTTTTAACATAAGAGAAACAAGATTCAGCGGAAAATATTCCAATCAGATATTTCGCCTTACCGTAACTTCTGGTGAGGGTTTGCATTTCTTTGGAAGCTCCTCGTTTCTTCATATACCACCAATTTATGTACAGGGTAATCAAAAAGTTCGGAGTAACCCTTTCATTTCTCACACCGTAATTGCTGTGGCAGATTACTATATACGTACACGTCCTGATAATTTAAGGTAACAGAACATCGCCATGCAGGTCGTCGATATTGAAGCACAGCTGAATTCTACGCAATGTTCTGTCAGGTGTTTTGCACAGATGATCCGGCGTCACGTACGCGAATGCATCTTTGACAGCTCATCGTAGTTTCGCCCTTGTGTGATATTATTTTTTCGAAACTTTCTCCTTGATAAATCCCGACAGCATTGTCAGGTGTTGATAAATCAGGACTTCTTGGCGGCCAGGAAAAGGGAGCAAGTAAACCAGGAGAACCTCTTTTCAACCCACCGACCTGGAACTGTCTCGTTCAGACCACTACACACTTGCACGGCAAAGTGTGAAGAGGAGAGGGAAAGCTTTGTTCTGTTGCACAATAACAGTGTCTATGATACTCGCTTGCTGCGGTTATCGCAGTGACCATTGTTCAAGCATGTCCCGATAACTCCGTTCAGTAAAGGAACCTTGGAAAAAAGAAGGGACCAAGAATGTGTGTTGCCGTGCAAGTGCGTAATAACATGAACGAGAGCTTTCTAGGTCGGTAGGTTCTTTCCTGGCCACCAAGAAGTCCTGATTTATCAGCACCTGGCAACGTTCTATGGTGGATTCATTAAAGAAAATGTCCGGAACAATCGATAACATACTACGGCGGAATTACGAGCAGCTGTCGAGAATGCATTCATGCATATGATGCCAGATTATCTCCGCGAAACATGCACCCAGAACATGGCGCAGAATTTAGTTGTGCTATGACAACGACGCTCTTCATACTAATGTCCTGGAATCTTAAACTGCCAGGTAGACGTACGTATAAAATTATGGTGTTGGAAATAAAGGGATTTACACCCACTTTTCGGCCCCTCCAGTTCCTTGATTATAGCCGAACCTCTCGCTTTAATTAATTTGATGGAATGTTGTAAATTCCCGATGATTTGAATTTCTTAAATTTCTTTATTGAAATTTTGACCTCGACCTCGCTAGGTTTGCAGAGATGATCCGGCGTCACGTACGCGAATGCATGTTTAACAGCCCCTCGTAGTTTCGCCCTTGTGTGATATTATTTTTTCCAAACTTCCACGGTTCTGCGGTATAGATTTCAAATTCCTGTCTGTTTTCCGGTGTGTATATTAAGCAGCCTGTCGAAATAACTTTTCTACATATCCTCTTCCCATGTCTTTCTCTCATCAACTTCATTATAACTATCATCTTTATTATTACTCGAGTCGGATAAGATTTCGAAAATATTTTAGATTTTGACTTGGTAGACTGCTTTTACGCTTGGATCATCTAATCGTTTTACTTCGAACTTTGGTTCTTTTCATTCTTTGCTTTACTTATTCGCAATGCATAACTTTTCCTCACTGTAAGCCCTAACGTCCATTATGTTGGTATGTCTTCGTCTATCTGCTAATACATGATCGATCTGGTTGTATCTTCCCATTCGAAGATATGCATATATATTTCTGTATGTCTTCATTTTACGTGCTTTTACTTCATTTTAAGTACGTGCTCCTTACCTCGAAATCTCGAAAGTTTCTTACGCCGTTATTGTTGCTGACTTATTGAAGACTTGCAAAAAATAAGGAAACAAGTCGTAGTTAGCGGCATGGAAATTCCACTTCAATGCCGAATTGAACTTTGGAGCTTTATAATTCCAATACTACTAAGTTGAGCTGACGCGGCATGCTGTCATCAAATATTTCAAACACGCTCTGTCCAAAAATGCATAATATAAAACATTCAAGGGTGGACGACTGCGTATCCTGTTTTCTCTCGAGCAGGATAGTAAAACAGTTAACTTGTGACGTCAACCAATACGACTGGAATACCAAAATACCCGGAGACCTACAAGACGTTACAAAGAGTTTCGTTACAAGCTTCACCGGTCTGATTATGGATCGGACACACCACCCGACTGCAAATTTCCTAAGAGCTATTAAAGAGTTTTTCAGAGGTATACGACTGATTTTTTCAGTGATTTGTGACTTGGATCAATTCAACCAGAACAAAAATTGAAAAATAATGAAAAAAAATAATAAAAATAAAACAGTTTGTTAAAGAAATCCAATTTACTAGGATATTGCACGTTTCTTGCCAATGAGAAAATCATTAATTAAAAAAAAAAAAACACGAATTATTGCCCCATTTTCCACGTTCACCAGATTTAGTCGAATCGGACTTCAATTTTTTCCCGACGTTTAAAACAAACCCCTTCGTGGCAAACACTGCTTGTCAAAAGAACTAGTAGCAACAGTAAACGGCTATTTCAAAGACCTTCCAGAAGCGCACTTCAGGGATAACATTAAAGTCCTGCAATATCGCATGAAAAAGATATTGAAAGTTCAACGAGATTGTTGAAAAAAAGTAAGATATTTTGAAAATCATACTTATACTCTTTTATTCTGAGGCTACGAACTTTTCAAATACACCTCGTAGATGTGTCGAAAAAAGCGTTTCTAATCCCTATGCAAAACATTGTTTTTCTCAAGATAGCTCTTGTCTTAGCATAATTTAAAGAAATATGCCCATAAGATGACCTTTTGTTTTGCGTTGTGTTTCGAGTATTTTTGTTTTAGTAAATACACTAGTTTCAGTATTAGACACAAATTAAATATTTATGGAGGGGCTCTCGCTTCACCAGTATCCCCATCAATCTTGAATACATTGTTTTAGAGACAAGTAAGGGAGAAAAGTGATCCTTACATTTATTCCTTATGTTATTCAAGCCTTCGTTTGTTCACTAATGCAAATTGAAAATACGCTCAGATAACATTGACTGCTTTGGTTAAAGTAAATCTATTTTGAGCAAAGAACAGTTCACTGGGCAAGACTGAATTATTCAGTATAACAGATACATAATTTGTACCGCGTAAGACACGTTAGTAATCACTCTCTGATTGTCCTAAAGAACATAAAGGGTGTCTTAGAAGAAGAGCTAAAATCAGATAACTTTTGCAACCTAACGCAGACATAGGTGACCCGATCCGAAACTTGATCCAAATGACCCGTTTGACCCAGCTTAGCCCTAGTGTCACGACTGTACCCGTAAACCGGTCCTGACCCAAATGATCAGACTAATTTTGTGATTTGTCGACTTGATGATCAAATCTTAACCCAATTAATACAGTGACCCAATCTTAACCCAATTAATACAGTGACCCAATCTTAACCCAATTAACACTGCGACCCAATCTTAATCAAATTAACAGTGACCCAATCTAAATCCAATTAATTCATTAACCCAATCTTAACCCAATTAATACAGTGACGCAATCTTAATACAATTAATACGAGGTGTGTTAAAAAAGAAACCGAACTTTTGCTATAACATCTTTATTGCTCATTGTACAACATTTTAAGCACTGTCCTCCTCAAAGTAGTCCCCTCTACTTGCAATACACCGTTCGCAACGTTTCTACCATTTTTGGAAAGCCTCCTGGAACTCACTTTCTGGGATGGCGCGCAGGTCTCTTGTCTCATTGTCCTGGATCTCCTCTCTGGTTTGGAAACGACATCCTTTCAATGGGGTTTTAAGTTTGGGAAACAGGAAAAAGTCTGCTGGGGCAGTGACAAGCAGTTCCTGGCTGATTTCAACACTGGTCTGTTTCTGATCGCCAGTCAACAAACGCGGCACAAATTTTGCACTCACACGACGCATCTCAAGTTTGTCACTCAAAATTTGATGGCATGATACTGCGCTGACCTCACTTCGTCAGCAACTTCTCGAACAGTTAAACGACGATTTCCACGAATCACAGAACGAACTCTCTCGACATGGTCATCATCTGTTGATGTGGAAGGTCGTCCAGGCTTGGGATCGTCACCGATTGACATTCTGCCGTGTTTAAAACGCTTAAACCACTCATAGTACTGCGTGAGACTCATACAGTTCTCCCCGTATGCTTGGCGAAGCAATTGAAATGTCTCTGTTGCCAAGTTTGTAGCAAAATTTCACACACACATGTTGTTCTTCAAGCTCTTTCATTGTCACTTTGGCACTAATCCGACGAACAGCTTGTGCACGTACTCACTTCAGCTTCTGTAGCTCGCCAACTAAAGGTCAGAGCGAAACGCGGTAAATGGCAGTTTGTTGTCTAAGCCTGCCGTTAGGTGTGCTCAATAGCCGCAGCGCGCTACCTTTGCCGGTTGGCGCGCTATTTCAAAAGTTTGGTTTCTTTTTGAACACACCTCGTACAGTGACCCAATCATAACCTAATTAACACAGTGATCCAATCTTAACCCAATTAACATAACCCGACAAACTTATCTTGACTAAATTTCACCTGATCTTGTTTCTGTGGATTAAATCAATTAATACGTTTAATTGTGATATATGCTCCTAAGTATTTATATTTGTTTTCTTTCTCTACAAACTCATTCTTAACTATTATATCTTTATACCCTTCATCCTCCATTCTGTTTTATAAAGTTAAAAACAGCCTTACACGGTTAAAATGAGCTTCACAAATCAAGACCTCGAACTTAGACGTGAAGTTTCTTCGAGCCTATTTCCCCGCGATACAAGATAGACTTTTGAAGCACCCTGTGTTTCACCTGCAAACTATATACAATCTTCTTCAGTACAGTCCTGGAGAAAAACGATCTCCACACACTGTAAGCAGCACAGTGAACCACTTCTATGAAATTGCTTGATCGTCAATTCGTCTGGAGTTCCTCGTTTTCCGTTTTGTTTTTATATTCAGAAGGGAACCATTAGCCTATTATAGTCAGAAGGAAAAGTATTCAGAACTTC
This sequence comes from Lepisma saccharinum, assembly GCA_022664845.1. NCBI lineage: Eukaryota > Metazoa > Arthropoda > Insecta > Zygentoma > Lepismatidae > Lepisma > Lepisma saccharinum. The sequence continues at coordinate 45,133 of JAGDQP010009589.1, forward strand.
CAAGCTATTTCGGTCGTCAGTTCTAAGTGATTGAACAGGCAGTGCAAGGAGAAATGAAAAGTAGAGATGGAAGAAAAGTGGCGATGGATATGGAAAGAGAAAGAAAAAAGGAAGAGGGAGAAGAAAAAGATATAAAGTAGAGAGAAATAAGGTGAAGGAGAAGAGCTACCTCGTCTCGTTTCAAGAGCTTAACAACACACATGAGAGTCATAAAGGGAAATTTAACCGTCCCTCTTCACCAGAAACAGGTAACGGCTGAATGGGAAGACGAGCAAGGAACGTGAGGAAGGAAATAATGAAGGAACATGTCCAAAAAGAGAGAGAGAGAAGAATGATGAAATAAGAGGAAAGTAAAGGTTTCAAATTTATTTCCTTAATTTTTAACTTCACACATTTGAGGTTAATGAGACAACGTGTTATTCCTTAACTTCATCAACTAAATTACCTACAATGAAGGTTCTTAATAAATGGGTTCCTAGCAATTGCGGAACCTCACGCAGTTTAAAAAGTTTTATTAATCTTCTGTTGAGACCTGTTACAGGTCTACGGCAGTCAGAACTATGAAGAATCTTTGGTAAACTCAATCTTCGAGCAAACTGACGGAAGAACAGGGTAGAGCTTCTGTTCTAGGTACTATTCAGGAAATAAATTAATATTGTAAGGGAAGAAAAATATAGAAACTAAAGCCAGGATGACTAATAAGGACAGAGTTGACGTGCATTCGAGCATACCTGTTTTGTAGCTAAAGTTCTATTTTTAAAAGATCGGATTCGAGAAGGTAGGATGAAGGGATAGAAAATAGATTTGGTGAGTCTATCTGCCTCGTCATCACTCTTCCGTTGATGCAGTGAAAAGAGCATCTTCCCGTGTTATTTATCATACTGACCTTGCTGAGAAATGGTGTGTATTGTAAGCAGTCAATCAAGGAAATGAAATTTAGCGATAGTGTGACTAAGGTGTTACAACACATTCTTAGCACTTCTTTCCCTTCCTTCTGCTGCACGTGCATACAATACACAAGACTACATTCTTGTGAAATTTGCACTTTAGTGTCCGAAGTAGGTTTTCAATTTTACATAAGTGTAATGCAGGAAAGATTACAGTAAACTAGGTGTAACATATGTGTTTCTCATGCAAAGTTATCGCCTTTCTTTCGTAAAATTACTTTACAAAGTAGTCATTTTAATGTCACGTTTGCAGAGTTTACAGGAACTTTACGATTTCTACTCAGTACTCACAATAAAATTATACATGACGTAAATGCCTACACTAAACTTCGTCCATGTAAGACGTAAGTCCTAAGTATAGAGATTGCTACTTCTGAATATCTTGCTAGGAGACTCTTTACTGTTACGAACCTGGTAATTTTCTTTTATATCTGGTGTAGTAAAAAGTAATCCATTATTTTTGCATGACATTGAAGGCTTGACTTACCATAGTTAGAATGATCCGATTTAGGTCACATATGCGCCGTTTTGTTCGATAACGTGTTGCCATTTGGAAGGTAATATCATGATGCCTCTCTCATAGAAGCCCTTGTCCCTATTGGCAAAAAATTGAGACAGTCGATGTTCACAAGCCTCTCTTGAAGCGAATTTTGCACCAGCAAACGTGTTCACCATGGACAGGAACAGATGGTAATCACTCGGTGCCAGGTCCGGACTATAAGGTGGATGCATAAGAACCTCCCAACCAAGCTCCCGGAGCTTCTGGCGAGTCACTATCGATGTGTGTGGCCTGGCGTTGTCCTGGTGGAACACAATGCCTCTCCTATTGGCCAAAGCTGGTCGCTTCTGGGCGATTGCTGCCTTCAGACGGTCCAATTGTTGACAGTATAGTTCCGAGTTAAGGGTTTGGCCGTAGGGGAGCAGCTCATAGTAGATAATTCCCTGCCAATCCCACCAAACACACAGCAAAACCTTCCTGGTCGTCAATCCTGGCTTAGGCACCGTTTGCACCGGCGCACCGCGCTTCGACCACGACCGTTTTCGCGTGACGTTGTCGTAAATGATCCACTTTTCATCACCAGTCACCAACCGCTTCAGAAATGGGTCGCTTTTGTTGCGATTCAGCAGCGATTCGCAGATGGAAATTCGGTCCAAGAGGTTTTTTTGCGTTAACTCGTGTGGCACCCATACATCAAGCTTCTTTGTGTATCCAGCCTTATGCAAATGGTTCCACACGGTTTTTTGTGCAATGTTTAGCTCTTGGGCAATCGAAACAGTGCTTACATGAAGGTCGGACGCGACAATGTCCATGATTTTATCGACATTTTCGACACTTGGCCTTCCAGTGCGTGGTACATCTTTGACGTCAAAATTACCGGCACGGAATCGACAAAACTAAAATTGCGCGTGATTAGCTGTTACAGTATCAGGACCATAAACACTATTCACATTTGCAGCCGCCTGGCTTGCGTTTTCGCCTTTATCGAAGAAAAACTGTAAAATATAGCGTATTTTCTCTTTGCTAGTGTCCATTTTGACGCGCGCTCACACAACACTGAGTCAACTCATCACAACTATCTGAACAGTGTTTGTAGTACGCAATCTCATCGTTTGAACGCCATCTCGTTGAACCCGATCGGACTTATACAACGCGAGCTACAGATCACTGAAGCCATCTATTGGCAAAATAATGGATTATTTTTTACTACACCAGATATATCTCCCATGACTGTATTTTCATATAAACGCCTTTTTATAACATATTGTAAAATTGCATTGATGTTACATATGACATGAGAAAACTGCATATCAAGAGATGAGCTCTCATAGCATTTGTGCCTTGCATTATTCAATTCTTTGACGGCAGAAAGTAGAAAATCTAGATTCTGTCTTTCTCGATTTGCGACGTGGACCTTGGGATGTGTAGTTTTCATGTTTCTTAATCACTAACGATCTTTCTTCTCCATCTTATCGTATTTAAGAATTCACCAGAAAATTTAAACCTCAATTGATGCATGGAAGTATGTCTTATAATAAGCTCCTGACATCCGTCTATATAATCCGTTATCGTCTTATAATCCGCTCATAAGCATGAATGATATCAATCGTAAAGCATATACACCTTTAAATTTCATAGAGAGCAGCTACTGTATATTCCTGGAAATAAAACAAAAGCATCAAATATTCTTGGAAAGTTGTTTTCTTGTCGTTATAAGAAGAAGTCCATTCATTCGCAAATTTAACAATTTAGCCTTCAACCATGAACCATGTGACCTTTAATCACGAATTACTACATTCACTTGCAAAGTTTTGTAACGAAACAATTTGTTACTTGTAAGCAAAGTTCAATCAGTTCTAACACGCAATGAGATCATAATATTTAAAAATATAACCTTCAATACGAATTATGACATTTATTCGTCAATTTTGTGATGAACTTACATGTTGCTTCTATGCAAAGTTGAGTTAATTTTTTTGTGATGGACTAGTGAATTTAAGAATTTACTTGCGAATATTGAAATGAAATCATTCGTTACTTGTAAGCAAAGTTCAGTCAATTCTAGCATGTAACGAAATCACAAATTTAATAAAGTTAATCACAAATATGATATTTACTAGCAAATTTGTAATGAAATCACGTGTTAGTTTTCAATCTTTACACGCTTTATATTAACTTGCTCTGTAATCATCTCTGGTACAAATCTTGTAATTGATTTTCAACTCACTTCCCAACATCCGATTTCTTTGAAATTTTGTAAACTTGCTTGTTTCCGATGACAATAAAACATTCAATCTTTAGATATACGACAGAATATCCAGTTAACTGTAATTAATTAATTAATAAAATAATTGGAAATTATCCTTAAATGCACGCAACGCCGCAACTATTGTGTGAAGTTTAGGTTTCTTATATCGCAGGTAGTTTAATATTCATCACAAAAAATCATTAAAAAGGATTTTTTTTTTAAAAAAAACACGCTTTTTAAGATGAACTAAAAAGTAAACTATAATAAATTGAATTAATCCTTTGAATCGGAAAATAAAAGCGTGGGTGCTCTTGCTTACCTTATTATAAAATCATAATCTCTAAGAGCATCCACGCTTTTATTTCCCGATCCATAAGATTAATTCAATTCAATATTTTTTTTTTTACTTTTTAGTCCATCTTAAAAAGCGTGTTTGTTTTAAAAAATCCTTTTTAATTATTTATTTTTTTAAATAAATTTCTAAACATGATTCAAGTTAGTTTTCAAGTTCCATAACAACATATTTTTTTTTATAATGTCAGTTAACTTACAAATGACCTCAATTTTACTTTACTGAGAACGCTAATGCTCTATCATAAGTTGAACCATAGATTAGAAAAGCTAATAAAATGACACCGAGGTCCGATATATTTTATTAGTAGTAATGTAGTTACTTTTATTTCACGCTAAGTTACTTAACGCGAGAGTTATTACTCCGTACTACAAGAACATTTGGTTTTGTGTGAATAACGAATTTCTAAGTGCAATTTCTCTGCACGATACCAAGCAACCCAAGCTCAATTGGTAGAGCTTTGAATTCATGTTTGAAAGGTCCTGAGTACAACTCTGGCTATTCTTAGTCAGATATTTTCCAAGGTTCTTCCTCAATCCCACCAGGCTCATGTCGAGGTTGTATCTTCAAACAAGCACCAGCCTCGGCTTCTCCTATATCCTCTCCTCTACCCTATCCTGACCTGGGCCAAAGATGCCTAAACGGCCATAATACAAGAGCTGAATAGGGTCACGTTTGGTGACCCAGCTTTAACCGAACATGGGTGACTCTGTCCGAAACTTGATCGGATTTACTCTGTCTGGGAAATATAATTCACGGCGAATTTTGGCGTTGTATTTTTCGTGCTCTGGGGTAACATCTCCGGTCCTGGTCACCGCTGAAAGAAACACTGTTCAAATGTAAGGGAAAAACTGAAAACTCTACTTTGTCCCCCGGGTTACCGGGTCTAAATCGAGTCATCAGGTCAGGCCAAGTCCGAAGCCTAGAGCCGGTGACCAGGTTCAAAACTCAACCCGATTGACCCAGTGACCAGTTTCAGCTCTGGTTCTGACTTAATCCCAGTTAAATAAAGCTACAATTAGGTCTAGTTTTACATTACATTTTAACATTCTTCACACTATTGTTATCTCTTTACATCACATAATTTCATTATCATGCACACTTTCTAATATGATTACAATGTCTTTTCTCTTCTCACATTTTCCAAACATCGAAGGAAGATTGTGGCAGTTGAGTATATCCTAAAACGATCACTTGTGTTACGATCTTCTTCATGCGTCTTTTTTCTAGTCTTTATCCGCAAATGCTGAAATAAAAATCCTAGTTGCAATGTTTACTGATTCCCATTTGAAGCCAATAAGTACCTCCGCAAATTGTATGAGTTAAACTAACAATACAGGGCGAGTTGACTTACCTCAAGCTACAGCCGGTACTATCTTGTGAAGAGAATCTACAAAAAAGATTGAAAGCCAAGTAAGTTAGGCGAGAGAGTGACTAAGGAGACGAGAACGTATTAATTAATTAATTTATTTATTTATATTTATAAGCCAGGCTGGAAGTTACGGCCTCAGCGTGTCTGAGAGATAAAGTTATTCGTTTAGCGCTTCTCCAGGGTGAAGAAGAAGATATCCTTGTTTAGGAACCATATTGATATTCTCCTGGCGTTATGAAGACAAATATTTCAATTAGAATGGTTGTGAGCAGGACACAAACCAACTTTCGTCGACCGCTAACCGTATGGTCTGAAAGCGTCAGGTCAGCGTCTCTAAGGTCCTGAGTTCGAATCCCCGCTAGGCATGGATTTTTGTGGATTTTAGAAACTTAACGGCTAATAGAATCGAAACTCATTTTATGCTAAAAATGGCTCCCAAATACAAAGTTTATCCAACCTGCTTGACCACCCAGTATCGTTCTGAAGTCCGTGACGGTAACCATTGGACCATTGGCATCTGTGTCAGGCAAAAATAAATGATGTGAAGAATGAAGAAATAAAAGAACAAGGAGATAATTTTCAAATTTAATTTCTCCCACTAGCTTTCCAATACATATACATATACAGTATAACTTTCATGAAATAAAATTATAATTATTTGAATTGAAGAACCCAAGTATATTTCCCGTAGGATTGTGTATGTGTAGCGCCATTGTCCCCACTGAATAGTTTGACAATGATTCATTGGCAACAATTTGGATCCCAGAAGACTAGTAACAACAGCAAGCCTCTGTTCAAGTGAGTGTTGAAGGCATTTGCTTTCAGTGCGAGTGCACCAAGGTTCGATTCCTGGTAGAAGCTCATGAAGTTTCGATAACTAAAGCCAAGAAAAGTGGTATGGAAAGCGTCTTCCTGACCATGTAACGCCAAATTAAGAGAAGGTTATATTATACGTCAAAGCCGATTTCGGCTGTGGTGCCATAAAGATTTATTTTAGTTTAATAACAAAAGCTTAAACTTTTGAAACTATGCATTGATATTCTTTATAACAATCTACAGGCTGTCAAATCGGACACATTTAATACCAACCCTAAGAAAAGAATGGGGAAGGCTCTAGTCATTTTGCAAAGTTCGCATAAGAATGTCAGGATTACTGATCCGGAGTTCAAACGCGGATCCTTCCGTTTACGAGGTGAATACGTTTGTAGCATTAAATTTTCATAAACGTTCACAGTCCAACAAAATCACTGTCAACATCAAGTATGTTTTTAAAATACTATTTTTCACACGCTTATGACAATTAATTATTAAGAAGCCAATGACTATTACGAGGACGGCAAGTAAAAAATTATTGTCACTTTCACCATAAATTTCTTTAGGTTGGCCACACTGCTTTCTGAAATCGCGTGCTATAATGTGAAGCTCCTGTAGTTATGTTACTAAGGTTCCATCTTTATTGCTCCATTTTCGTTTGTTGGCCGCTCCGCTGGCAGTGTACACCAATGAAGAACAGAGATCAGTGGTCCTATTTCTCTGGTCTGTAGGTGTGTCAGAGGTTGAAATTAATCATAGACTTTCAGCAAAATCCGAGTAAAAATGTATACGAATGCATAAAGTCTGTGTGCGATGGGTGGCAAGAGAGCTCACCGAAGAGCACAAGCGGCAATCGTATGGAGATCTGCCAACTCTTACTTGACCAGTGCAATGATGAAATTGTAACTTGTTTTTGGAGATGAGGCCCAAGTCGTGGGATTGTGCTGCAAGCCTGATATTAATTTCAGCTTCTAACACACTTTGAGACCAGAGAAAGCGGACCACTGCTCTCTGTTTTTCGTGGGGGCCGGTGGAAGAGACTAGTATTTTTTATATTTTCCCCCTATGTGATTTTTTTTTGGTATTAATTTATATTTACCCTCATAGTCATATGTTTTATCATGTCCCCATAAATTGATATTTCTAAATAAATAAAGTTTGTCCGGAACAATAAGAAGCTTTTTCTGAGATAAAGTTTTGAAATAATGCTACCAAAAATAAAGAATTTTCCCTTGTTGAAAGAACACGTGACTCCGCCTCCTCTCTGGATTCGCCACTGGATGAAGTGGGGTTCAAACTACGCTAATAAACTTATCAGTCATTAAACTTAAAATAAACAAGTGATAATTAACTAATCATGGTAGAAACTAAGTATATATATGGCGAAAAATGGGCCATTTGGGCGTATAATTATATTTCCCCCAATATTTATTAACTTTTTCTTGACAATGGAAACTTCCCAAGAAAGTAGCAATCTTTTTGAAAAAAATATTCTCTTTCGATTTGGTTCTACGCATTTTTTACCAAACATCAACTATTTCCGAGATAATCGTGAAAAAAGTGGAGAAACACACTATTTACCCGTCATTTTTCCAAGATGGCGGACTTAACAGAAAGCGGATCGGTCCGGACTATTAATATGCTATTAAGAAGAACATTTCTATGAAGAAAAATATTCATTATTAATTTTTTACCTAATCACGTGCATATATATATATATAAAATAATTCGCCTGTACAATCAAATTTTGTGTTTTCACATTTCTAGTAATTTCCCCCTTCCCCCTGCCCCCAATAGCGGAACTGAGTTGTCCACCATCAATTTTCTGAATCTGGAATATCTCCTGAATAAATGACACCACTCGCTATATTTCTTCATGAATTTGAACACGGGATCAACTAAGCAAAGCCACTAAACATAATCACAAGAGTTCCAAATTATAACATGGGCCAATCCATTTAAAGTGATTCAGAAATAATTGTTCGACCTCTTCAAATAATAATAATAATATTTATAGCCCTTATATGTGAATAGTTGAAAACCGGTATTTTTTTATTTTTAGTATACCGATTAATCATTGGCAGCCATTTCTGTATAGCGCTGCATGCCAAAATGTAGGTTTGCAGAAGTTTACAGAAAATATAATATCGGCGGCATGCTTTATCATACCTGTAGGACTTTCAAACAAAAACATTTTATTTTTCTTTAAATTCTTCTTTATAAATTTAGTCCTCTACGTGAACAGCATAATTATATTTAAACTGGTGAAAATAGTGTCCAAATGCGGTTGTCATAATACAGTAAATTCCAGTTTTTAGGGTGTTGTTTCGCACGGAAAGGGTTGAATGACAGAGTTGATTGTATAATACACTATTGCATATCAAAGTATATCGAAGGTGTGCAGAACATGAAGGCTGATATGTGGTTTCTTAATTTTTTTTCATGAATTTTACAAATTACAAAAGTTCGTGTTTTATGAATATTGGAGGCTCCGTATCTCTGTTGGTACCATTTTTTTTAAACATCTTGTGTATTTAAATGGAGAAACTATCGTAAAAATTTCAGCTTTGAGATTTAACCATGAACGGACTTACAAATTTGAAAAATGGGAATGAATAATGCTCGTGCACGCTTTGGTATGGAGATTTGAGGTCCCATATTTGTGATGGAGGACCAAAAAAACTTTAATTCTGGCATATGTTATACAATTGTATAACAAGAATCTCACAAGGAAGGGTCACGGTTCTCAAACACACAAATCCTATTCACACCTAATACATCGTAAGCAACATAACGGGATATGTAGATTACCAAAATTTAAGGTGCCATGGTCCATGGGGAGGTGATCTAGGGGCTCGAATGTCAGAACTTCGAATGTCACAAAAATGTATATAAAGGCAGTAGTGACGTTTTAATAGTATATCTTGAAAATGGGAAAAGTAATCAAAATAAAACTTGCACAACATATAACTGACCACAAGTAGGAACAAAAACCATAAGCAGTGTTGCCATCTAGGGAGCAGCGTTGCCAACGCAGAACAAAGTTACATTTTTTTAAATAGCATTATATACCAATTAATACACAGTAGAAAAGTACTGGCAATAGAAAAGAAAATAATACAAGTTAGTTGCACAGTGTTGCAAACTATGGAAGATATATGAGCTGAAAGTTGTCGGGTTAGAAAATATATATGGAGACACAGGCCAATATGCTGGTATCTGGAATAACAGTAAAAACGCTAATCAGCACGTATACTACCGAGGGTTGGGGAATAGTGAAAGTATTGTCACCACTGAATGGCACCACGTGTCAAGATATATTTAAAAGGCACTAGTAACAATCAAAAGAACATAGTGAACGCTGGTACCATAATGTTGCAATCTACGTGTTGGTGTGATATATCTTCCAAGTTTGCAACATTGTGCAACCAACTTGTACTATTTTCTTTTCTATTACCAGTACTTTTCCACTGTGCATTAATTGGTATATAAATACTATTAAAAAGATCGTAACTTTGTTCTGCGTAGACAGCACTACTTCCTAAATGGCAACACTGTTTGTGGCTTTTGTTCCTACATGTGGTCAGTTATATGTCGTGCAAGTTTTACTTGGATTACTTTTCCCGTTTTCAAACTTTATATACATTTTTGTGGCATTCGAAGTTCCAGAGCCCCTAGCTTACCTCCCCATGGACCATGGCACCTTAAATTTTGGTAATCTACATATCTCGTTATGTTGCTTGCGATGTATTAGGTGTGAATAGGATTTGTGTGTTTGAGAACCGTGACCCTTCCTTGTCAGGTTGAAATGTCAACGTTGATATGTATCTGAGTGAAAAGGGAGTTACAGATTTGCGAAGATTGCATTAGGAGGGGGGGGGGGAATAAGCTCGTGCGGGCTCTGGTATCATATGGGAGGCCCAATAGCTCTGGTGGGAGCAAATATAAAAATCTAATATTTTCACACATTGTGTACTTACATAAGGAGAAACTACTGTGGAAATTTCAACTTTGAGGTTTGAGTTTGAACGGAGTTACATATTTGCAATTTAGAGTGAATATTGCTCGTGTGCGCTTTATATTACCACCAAAATTCAAAAGAAATATGTAAATACTTAAAACAGAATGGTTTGATAACATGTATACATATTTTGGCTGTGTTCAAAATTACGAAAGGTCAAGGTTCAAAATGACTTTTTTTTCGCTCAGGTTGTAAGAATTGAACAGAAGCGTTACATGTTAGTCAGAGGTGAAGATTTTTAGCTTCCAAAGTCAGTCTCAAAATATTGGAATGCCTGTTTCAGTTTTTTTTTTTCGTACTTCTATTCCTTCCGGAAATACAGGCCTGGTGACAGACTTTATGAGCACACACCACATCTTCCCTTGGTGCTCTGGTGGTAATTTAACATATTTACTAAAGCGCACACGAACAATATTCACCCCAATTTGCAAATATATAACTTCATTCAATCTCAAAGTTGAAATTTTCACAATAGTTTCTTCTTATGTACTCGTATGTGCACAATGTGTAAAACTATTACAATTTTATATTTGGTCTCACAAAAGATATGGGGACTTCAACATTCAAAAATATGAACTTTTGGATTTTTAAAAATTCATAAAAAAGATAAAGGAAGCAAATATCAGCCTTCATATTCTGTACACCTTCCCTATACTTTGGTATGAAATAGTGTACAAAAAGAAAATCGTCATTCAGCCCTGTTTGTGCGAGACAGCATCTTGAAAGCCGGAATTTGTTCTATTCTGACAATCACATATGGTCACTATTTTCACCAGTTCGATTACACGCTTTAGGCTGTTCATACAGGGGACTAAATTTATCAAGTAGACTTTAAAGGTAAAAAGACAGTGCGGCTAACCTAAAGATAGTTATGGTGAAAGTGAAGATAATTTATGATTCACCCTCATATTTTATATAAAAAGGAAGTAACAAAATAGTAAGTAATTAGTTTAACCATTTCCGAGTTGATCTGATGCAACCTCTCCATATATATTTTTAGTGAGATGCAATGGCAACAAGTGAACGAAATGTAAGTTAGTATAACGTTTCTATTGTTCGATTGTTACATGTTTGACATATAGATTACTTGAAAGTAATTAACTTTTTAGGAGGATCAAAAGAACCAAAATCACCGTCTAATCACCGTCTCCGCTCCACCGAACACCAAAGTAGCCATTTATTTGTTATACATGAAGCTCGTCAAAATATGGACAAAGCTATAGAAAGAAGCTTGTTAGGTAAGGGAATTCGAGTCAAGATTCATTATCTTACCTCTCCTCTTCTCTGTTAGAGGAGCTGGAAAGCCTTCTCCAGTCCATGTTTTGATGGAATAAGATGGAAACGAAAGAAACCTGATCCAGGAAGAAAGGAAGAAAGATTATAAATTAAGGAAGTAGGTTGTAACGACCAAAAACAAAAAGAGTACTACTGAAACTTTTAACCCCGATGGAATATAACCGCATGATCGTGTCTTCGCAGTCGTGATATCATTATTCTAAAACACATCGGGTGAATCGTACAGACTTCGTCATGCAGTCTTCTGCATTTCCTAGTTCTCCTGTCCCGTATATCATTTTTTAAGATCTTATTTTCAAACAATCGCAATTTTTGTACATGTGCTAGGATCGTACTCCAACTTTAGCAGCCTTAAAATATTATTGGCAGAATAATCGTTCTATATATTTTTAATTGATACTTTCTTCAGGCTACTGCAGGAATATAAAACTAGCAATAGGCGTATTTGCATTCCATCCGCATTCCTCATCCAAGAACATTCTATTGTCTTCTTGATTCATTAATGAACAGTGTTACAAGCTAATTCAAAGACAATAGAAATGGTACTGAACAATATTAATACAAAATAAAAGTGCTAATAACATATGGGCATCGAACTATTTTCTTATATTTTATCTAGACAGTTAACATCAGTATACTTAACAACTCTCCATGTACGTAGAGATCCAATTCCTGTATTTTTCTTTAGATCACAAGCAACATAAATATCATCCACTTATCTGCAATATTAATTCCTTCATTAGAAGTTGACGAAAATATAAAACGAACAATTACAAATTTTAGATCACCATATTAATTAAAGTCCTGGCTGTAACAAAAATCAACATATAACTACGCACAAAAGAAAACACATGAATGAATTACCTTTCCCTTTTGAGACATTTCATGGACTGGTATCTTGGCCTCGAGTCATCAATGCAGCTAGTAGTTTCTGCATTTACAGTAACACGCATTACTTGATACTACGCGACCTTTTATTTCTTCCGTAATCTCGTTTATGTTTCTTACATATACCCCCAACTACGTATTAGTTTTGTTTTCTTCTTTCTTTGCTTTTCGGCCCGTTTTCGTATATTTTTATTTTTTCCATGTTCACCTGTAGTCATATCTCCATATCTCCTCGTAAGGATGCATCTTCTAGTGCATCGGTATTACTTTGTAATGCATCTATATTGTTTCCTATTTAAAGTACATGATCTGTGTATACGAACAGCTTGTTCAAACTATTCAATATTGGCCCATTTTTATCCCTTTTTAAAATTTAAGATTCGCATATTCTTATACAACCACTGGGAAATACCGTTACACACTAATAAAAGACTGCTTAACGTAGAAATCTGACACAAAAGCTCTCCAATTGCTGGCAGCCATTTTCTCTCACATCGACCCTAGCGGTTAGTAGTGTAACTACGTGACAGTGTTGTCACCTGAGATGTAATAGAACAAGAAATTGACAATTTGTTTCTCTCATCTCTATAAGAACCAATTATATGCAACTAGATTTCAATTAATATAAGTTACGGCAGTTTGAAACCTGCAACATACGGTAGCCCCGTATTAAAAGAAGAGAGTGTTGAGATGATGCAATACGTAGGAAATTTATATGCAAAGTAAAAGAAGTGAAATGTAGGCGAAAACACAAAAGTTCAGATTTTAAAATTTAATTATAATTCAGAGCAACGTTACAACTCTTTGTTCTGTTAGTATGAAAGAATTTCTGTAATACAATCTGTATAAAGTTCGTACTGACTGTTAGCGATTGAAAATTTCTAACTTTGGCAGAATGAATTTATTTTCAAAAA
>JAGDQP010009590.1:0-13892 GCA_022664845.1 Lepisma saccharinum
GCGCCCTGTTCGGGGGTACAGTTCGAACACCTCTCAAGCCGGCCATAGAAGAACTGCACAGACTGTACGATTCATCCGATATTATAGGAATAACACAATCTCGACGACTAGCATGGGTAGGACGGTAGGCCATGTAGCTTGGATGGAGAAAAAGCGAAGATCTATTGTGATCGGGAAGTCGGGGGGAAAGAGACCGTTGGGAAAACGAAGATGTCATTGGAATTCCAATATTAGTACGTATTCCAATTCCATCTTTGAGAGATAGGGTCTCATGATGAAAACTTAGTTGATCTTGCCCAGGATATAATCCAATGGCGAACGTTAGTAACTGAAGCGATATATTTACGAATTTCATAAGCTATAGGTATATTAAATTTATCAGTTAAGGATGATTAAATAGATATAAAGGTTCTAAATGTAAGAATATATAATGGCTTGCTAAAGATAATAAACTAATGTTCTCTGCTTGAGATTTGGTATACATCTCATATACCACTAATGAAGAATGGAATAGAATAGAATGCAGATGATAGCACAGTTTTGTCTTTTGCTAAAGATCTTTCAGATCAGGTATTCTTATTAATGCCTACTGAAATTAATCCAAGTAATGATTCTAAGGGTAAGTGGTCATATGTAAATGAGAAGTATTGTGTTGTTCTAATGATAATACTTAAAACTTTCGGTCACCAATGTAGGAAAAATCAATCTATACCTGAGTTGATAGCTCAGTTCATAGACAGCGCTATTTCGTTCAACACATATTACGGTGAGCGGACTAAAAAAGTGACATTTGCTTCAACATGACAAATTGCTTTTACTGTAATTTTAATCAGGAAAATAAATCTAATCCCTGAAAGTGAGTAGAATAAGACATTGGACTAACATTTTTTTTAGGTATTAAGCTGCATATGCAATGTATTGCTTATGAAAATGGTTAAGGAAAAATCTTTATGAACACTAAAGCTCAGTTAAAAGTTCTATTAGATGCTTTTATTGCAGCTTATCCTGTATCCTATAACTTTCAAATTTGTGGAAAAATTAGCTGCTTTGTTCTTTGTAATTTGTAATGTAGAATTATATTAGTGCACAAAAATAACATTACTGATACCTGTTGTACGCCTAAGTGGAAAACTAAAAAATGCCGTTCAAATAAATATTAAGCTACAGTTAAGTAATATGCATAACACAATAGAAATAGAAACAAGTAAAAGGAGAAATAGTAGTGTGGAATAAAAATTGTGAGCTTAAAACGATTGTCTGTGTACAGGATTTTCTGTGAACAACGCAAATATGACCACTAGTTTAAAGGACGAACATTTTCATTAAAAAAAAAAAAAAAAAAGAAAACCTCCACGTCAGGTCCAGTTTTCTCATTAGTTACTTAAATTCATTCTATTGGTTCGAATGGGTTTTATGTGTTTTCATTAACAGTTACACCTTTTCTTGTCTATGTTTTTATTTATGTTCACAAATTAGTCTGCCTTGCCTTCAGCATTTCGAATTTTACAAATTTTATCTTCGCATTCGTAATCAACAATCAGAGAAACCCACGTTACAAGGTTTTGTATCAACTTTATAATTTTTATACAAAACATTCGGTCAAATTAGATCGACCATTATTTTTTAAAAAAAGATAAAAAACCTCAAATATGAAACCAGCAACTTCAGAACTTCCATACAATATCGTATTGCCAAAATGTGATAAGTTTTAAAATAAACATTTCCGTCATATTGTGTCCATAATTTGATTTTTTTTTTTAAATTTTGATATAAAATTCGATATAAATGACATCAAAAGACTAGGGTACGATTTTTCCCATCAGGTGTGATAATGGAAGCACTAGTTTCCGAAACATTGTGAGTAGAAAGTATTAATTGGTATCAAAGGATTAATTATTCGTAAGTAAAACTTCCTACTCTCCGACAATTTATTACTTTACATCATAAATGCTTAATACGGCCTTCCAAAGTTTAAAATCTGGACAATCGATTAGTAAAATATGTTTGCATATCTGTTTTTCACGAAGAATTTGCGATATTTTCATACAATTATATGTGATCAAATAATATGTGTGTATCTTTTCATACAATTATCTGTAATACTTCCTTGTATAATTTAATCCGATAATTTGTTCATCATATGGTGTATAGTTTGCACAATTTTGTCGTCGCGCCCCAAAGTCAATATTCAAGATCTGATGTATTGATATTACCAATAACCCGGATTTTAACCTTGAAGGAGAGGCACGCGAAAGAGATGTAGGCATACAACAGAAAATATCGATCCACTTCATGCATAGAAGAGGAAACAACTTACGTGAGAGAAGTGCTACAGATATCGTATGCAATGTTTGCTGATAGCTCTGAGATATCAAATGAACCATTAACCAGCGAATTAAGCGACTTGGAAAGAAACTTGAACATTCTTTCCTTGTGTAGCGCAAGAAGCTTAAAGATTCTTCGTAAGTAGTAATTATATCATGAAGAGTTGTCATGGTATTAAACATATGAACTCCACACACATCCAATATATTACTGAAACTTGGAAGCTAACCCTAGTACCAAGAGAAAATATATAAAAAAAAGTTCAAGCCATGTTCATACAGTCACATTGACTGAGGCATTCTATGCTTTCCTCAAATACACGAACCATGGCAAGATGATACTTTGAAATAAGGCCAGATTTACCTTCCATCTCATTCCTTCTCAACAATCACGTGACAGCTTATCATTTTAAGTTACTGTAGAGACCATAAAAATAAATATTCAATAAAGTTACGTGACTGTTGGCGTGACGCAATACATTTACTCTGAAGCAACTTTCGAGTAAATTGTCAACCATAGTAAGGCCCTCATTAGGTATATTGAGTTTAATCTTCCGTGAAGCGAAAAGTCATTATATAAATTTATTATTGATTTTCAATTTTCTCATTTATTTATGTAGTGATTATACTCTATCTGATGTGTGTGTTAAGAAAATAATGGTAGAGGTATTTTTTCCTTTATACGACGTAAAATATTCCGTGATTTTGAGGCAAGTGATCAACATCAATGATAATTTGGTATGGTTTTTCAGTTTTTAGATTGCATGTGTACACATATCAATCAATCAATTTATCTCTCTATCTGTGCCTGTGTGTGTGCATAGGGTATTTCAAAACGTACAGTAATATTTCTAGAATGATCTTTTTATAGTACAAGGATTAAAATTGATCATGTCACACAGAAAGTATTATGTAAAGATTATTATCTTTCAGAAGTTTCATTATCCTCTTAATAAGATACCATTATAATTGATACATCACTCGTGATAGAAGGAAAATTATGCGTACTTTTGTTTTCTTAGGTTGTGGTTTAGGCATTTTTTTTTTCATTTGGTAAAAAAAAAAACCAACGATAATGTGGCCTATCGTACTTTGTCGTTTGGAAATACTCATCCAAAAAACACAACACCATTGGGAAAGTCCTCCCTGTTGACTGTGGACAAATACACCCAACAGAACTATAAACCGATGAGATTGAGACTACAACGTTAACTTTAAAAAGGATGAATAAAAATACTATCACCATTAAATTTCTGTACATCAGAACGGAATCAATTAATAGTCAGCTTGAAATGTACAGAACTTAACGTGTTCATTACCTCTTTTCTTCCTTACCCTCAGCTCGAAAGGCAAGAACCACGTAAAAATAAGTTAAAATACTTAATTGTGTTTGCACGAAGATTCATCAAGGTAATTGATCTATAAAACCCCACATGTCTTTACTAGCAATGTTTGAATGATGAGCAGCATAACGTTGATGAAGATACAATATAGACATTTTTGACAAGCAGATCAACACGAGATGGAAAGTAGGTATTACACTGATTTGGAAAACAGCTACAAGACACATCCGTTAACACATTCAGTACGTACAGATTCCATATGTCCCAAACCAGATGTTCTGTTGTGAAATTCGTCATTAAAGTAGAAATATGGAGTTTCAATGAAGTGGTTAAAGCACAGTGGAACGGAACAGCACGCACACTTGACAGTGACAACATGTTGACATACTCCAGATTCACTGGTGTATCCGCACTGCAATAGTCCGACCTCAAACGCAACATTAATCCCAGTATTAAAAGAAGAAACAGCAGGATCAATTTCGCATATGTGAAAATGAGTCTGTACCTCGGTAGTATATTGCACTATAATGTCATGTAACATGCATGCAAACTGCTCATCCTCCACTCCGATCACATTTTCACAGTCAGATCTACACGTTTGCAGTATCTTTACTCTCAGCAGCTTAACAACGTTCACCGGGATGATTTTCTTCAGTCTAGTCATGTCTGTCGTTGCACTGACCTACCGGACCCCGAACAGAAGCTCGTACTGCCTGTTCAACTTTGCAGAAGCGAAGCTAGTACGATGACCTTCATATGGCGCTATCGGACGCACACCTAGTTTTAGAGATGAATGGCTTTGATAGGATTTGAAACAGGCACAAGGTTCTATTTTCAACTTATTTCTACTCGGCTCTAGCCGTTCTAGCTGGAGTACTTCCCTTGTTAGTTTCTTTGAACGTTATCCGACATTTTGTCTAGACTAAACTTTCTCCTAATTTTCTATTCTTCCCTTAAATTTGAAAATTTTCCCTTGGGGACCAAGAGCCTGCTGTTTGAAAATCAGAGTTGTGTAGCCACTCAGATAGCAGTTTTCTATTATTTTTTTTTCTATGTGACCCACTGTGAACTATCTTCTATTTATCAAACATATTAAGCGAAAAAAAGGGATAAAATGAATTGTACGGTTGTAAAGAATTGAATACGTATACTTCGTAGAATAAGATTCCTTTGTTCTGTCTTTTAATTCTTTGGCTATAACTGTAACCTTTGAAAACCAATAACAGAGCTTTGAATGGAAACATGGTTTCTAGTGATCCAGTAGAACATCTCTGTGCTGTGTTTGTTCGAGGGTGTTTGCCTAGCTTCCAGGCAATACCATACCCCAACAATGATTTTCCGCATATTACGTGGTATATTACAATGTTGTTTCTCTTCTTCAGCTTCTTCAAACGCCTTAAACTGGTTATTTCTAAGTGATTCGGAAACTGCTAAGGCTTGATTTTGCAGCAGTGGTCCGGAAGTGTTCAAGTATTTTTACCTATGCGCTGGAGAACCATCCCGATACTCGTTCTTTAATTTCTCCTTGGCAATTTTCTTCGCCACTCCTTTCGTTCATCATTATTAAGTTGTTAAATTCGTTATCTACTAATTCATTGTTGTTCAATCTTCTCTCTCTCTCTCTCTATATATATATATATATATAAATCCGAATGCATGCTTTGTTGTTACTTATACAAATCTACATGCATTCCACCAAATTTTGCATACATGTTCCTTGGTTCCCGGAACAGGTCATATGAATATTTTAATTCACCGGAAGTGAGCGTGTGGCCAACTAATTATAAACACAGTAATTCTATTGTTGATAACAATGCAATAAGTATATTGTTTCCATTATTAGTTTCAAACAACAATGAAATGAATAAACAAATCCATTCTTCGCCATTAAAAATGCAACACCAAGAAGAAATGAAGATAGCACCCCCAAATTTGGCAGATAGATACTGTAAGCTACAAGCTTCAAATGATTAAACTTATCGCTCTGTGCGATACGTGATAACGTGGCCACAACGGAACAGAACTGTCGAAAGTCGATAGCCTGTGGGTCCACCATGAGTGTTCAGAACTGCTGCAATACGGCGAGGCCTAGACAGGATGATCCCTTGGATGAGACATATGGAAAGTCATGCATCTTCGAGACGATGCCACAGCTCATCAAATGTAGCTGGGGGAGGTCGTTGGCGTGAGAGGCGTTGTGCAATCATAGACCAGATGTGTTTTGAATCGGTTAGAGGTCGGGTGAACGCGCTGGCCAAGGAAGCAGAAGAACATTGTATCCGTCCGGGAAGGCTAGGATATCACGTGCTACATGCGAGCGCGCGTTATCCTGCTGGAATGTAGTCCCCGGCAGGACCTATACTAAAGGGACCACAACCGGGTCCAACACATTGTCGATGTACCGTTGATTGGTCACATGCCCGTCAATGCGTAGGAGACACGAACGGGCACAGAATACAATTGAACCCCACACCATAACACCTATGCCAGACCTATGTGGCAATGCAAAATGCAGGCGTCGCCCAGCCTAGTGCAAAGATACAGCCAGATGCAGATGCGGCCATTACGATGCACCAGACAGAAGCGAGATTCGTCTGAAAAGAATATGTCCTGACAGTCGGCTCTTCATGCGCGACGTTCTCGATACCATTTTAGTTGTTCATATCTATGCTGTGCAGTCAGTGGAAATCGCAGCAATGGGCACCCTGCAAATATGCCCCGCTCTGCTAGACGACGTAGCTTTGTTCGTGGGGTCAGTGGGTGATGTGCAACATCCGTCAGTGCGTGCGCCAGTGTTCGGGAATGTGGCTGTTCGATCCGCCAGAAGCTGTCTGTACTCGCAGTCCGTGGTATGGCGCGATCATTGAGATCCATCATGTCGTTGAGTAGTGTCTTCGTTGAGCCAGCGAGTTCATATGCGCTGCACTGTGGACACAGTCCGTACAGTACGGGAACTAATGTCGCAGAAGCATAAACCGCACTAGCGATATGCCAAAATTCTTCCGCGACAAAGGTTGAAACTTATTGGCAGGGATGCCGCATTAGACGACAAGGCATCATTTCGACTACATACACACACTCACATCACACCAACAGTCGTCTACAACTGCACCGTGGCTCTCTGGTCTGCCTCCAATTGCTGTTCCTAGATGGTATATCTGGCGCCTCTGATGCGTCACGGAGATGTAGTGTTAATCAGCTGTTTATCTTTCTATGCTCTCCATGTTCCGCAAGTTTTGCGTTAATCCGATGTCTCCTTCTTGGTGTTGCATTTTTAATGGCGAGCAGTGTAGTTTAGATTTTTAATTCAAATTTTGAATCTTGCAAACTAGAGATAATAATTTATTTTGATTAACTAAGGTTTGAAGAAAGTGTAACACGTAAGTTATGGATAACTACTACTAGTAGTAGTACTTGTTATAGTAGTTTTGTTGTGTTGTTGCTTTTCTAGGGTTAGTAGTAGTTATTGTAATTGTAGTTGTAGATGTAGTAGTAGTACAACTGTTAGTGTTGCCAACATATTTTATTCACCCCGTAATAACGGGAGGAGAAAATCATCTAGTGTGTTATAAATTTGTGTTTGGTAACACTTGAACTGTATCACATTAATATTTATGTGAGCGTGTAAAAAATCCTTTAAATGTGAATAGTATTATTTTAAAATACGCAATATAAGCATTACATAATATTTACCGTTCTACAAAACGAGCTGAAGAAATACATTTCATTGTTTGACAAATATTTCAACAGATGTCTTTTAATATAATTGAAATACAGGGTGGACAAAAAGTCGCTTTCCCCAAAACAAGTAAGAAGTACTCAATTGGGAAAAGCGACTTTGTGTCCACTTTGTATGTATGTCAAGCCATTTCTCTATAATGTTATTCATCTGATTATTGTTATTTTGCTAAAATGAACACACTACAATAATTGATTGTGGAGAGTTGAAAGTGAAACAAACTATCGCGTACAAGAAACTAGAAAATATAAGTAGAAAAAAGAATTAGGTTTCAGATATTTAACATGGCAAGCCGCGTAATTGGTTTACATTTTCAACTTTAATTTATTGTACACTTTATCTCGATTCACTTTCAGTTCAGCTCTGCACAATCAATTATACAAAAGGCTACTAAAATGAGTATTTTCTCTTTGAGTAAGAATTTCCTTTCCACAGAACGTAATATCCTCCTGGCTCAATAGCACACTCTAGGTGTAGTTTGCCAGAGGACAATATGAAAGGCCCAGGAGAGAATCTTTAAATAAAATGCGCTGAGCTATTCATATTTACAAAGATAGCTTGCGTTTCAATTTAGCTTCTTGCACTTTGATATTTTTCATGTATCATTTTGCAGCATCTTCACTGTTAAGCTAAAGATATTAACTAATTAGGTTAGTTTGCATACTCTTGAGAGTAAATCACATCCATTAGTGTGAATACTAAGTAAGGTGTATTTCAGTGAAAGATTTTTTTGAGACTTTCCCTTTACAATTATTCAATGTAGTGAAAGAACAAACAATAATAAACAAACAATACTCTAGCAACTGGGCTACGGAAGTTCGGTACAGCGTATATAAGTACAGCAGCAATTTTCAGCTTATCAAAATACTTTTGTGTGTGTGTTTAGTGTTTTGGCTGTTTTTAATGCAACTTTTGTCTATTGTTGAGTAGCGTATTTTTGTAAAATGCAGCATGTAAGAAAATCCTGAAATTGCTGGTAACGTAGAAAAGAAACGAAACAGTTTTCATTAAATTGTAAAAGCTTATTTTCCTTCACTAAAGAAATCTCACCGCACATCAGCTTGCAGTTTACAAGTTCAAACACGACCATACTTAAATGATAACAAATTTTCTGCTGACAAATTTTTTATTCTATCTGAACACTTCGTTATATTGTAGAAATAATCAATATACGAAAATGCATTTGCTAAGCTTTATGAGGCTACAGATTAGATGAGACAAACACTACATAAGATGTTGTTAACTTTTCGTGCCATAATTTCTAATTTGAAGCATTTCACCTACAAAGGATCGCCTAAAGTAATCAAATTTAATGAAATAACGAAAGAAATTATTCACTATTTAAAAAAAAAACACCATTTAGTTAAACTCTTTTATGCACAAAACGGATTCTCCTTAAGAAAAGCACATTTCCCTTAAAATTAATTACTTCTTGGTGCATTAGATGGCCTTTCTATATCAATAAGGGACATAAGCTTGACACTTTAGTATTAGTCTAATTGCCTGGATATTTATGTAAGATTTGTTAGTTGAGGAGAGTCTAATAATATACACATATGCTGAGACCACCAATTAGTTTCGTTCTAGACTCTCGCGATGGAAAACATGTTTTATACGTTGTAATACACAGACTCGTTTATCATACTTTATATCAAAGAAATAAAACGATTTCCTATATTCTTCCATGTCCTGTTTTACGTATTAATGGAGGCGTGGCTTTTACCTCTGTTATCTGTATTACTCCTCGCATACTTCTATTGTTTGTTTTCACATTTACTGTTAACGACCGGAGAGCTCAAACATGTTTCGGAAATTTCCGTTGTTTACCCAGCCAGGTTGCATGTTTCCCATTTTGTTACATACAGTGACGTCAAACTACCTTTTGTTTATCCACGAATGTGCATTCACGCCTTTAGAGGCTCTGTAGAATGTTTGATTTTATCAGTCTGTTTACCACACGCGCTTTTCACTTTAACACGCAATTCACATTAGAATTACAAACTAACGAAAACACAAATAACATTTTTAGATGTTTATTTCCAATTCACAAATATATTTACACGCAAAATAATAAATCTAATTTGATATCTTACACAGAATCATACCTAGTAATTTACCATATACAGTAGGTTATTTTTAATGGAATTTAAAATTGAAACATATCGACGCCTAAGGATTACATTGTCGTATCTTTTCTTGCATTCCTATGGATATGATACGCCCACATTTGAAAATAGTTGAATACGAAATTTCCAACATGTAAGTTATAACATACACTTTAACAAAATATTGTATATAACACTTCTTTTCACGGTAATTTCTACATACACACGCATATATATGTTGCAAACATGGCGTCTTAGCACAAGTTCGCACCAGTTCGCTTTGTCCTTTTTCTCTCTACCACATGAAAACGCTTTTGTGAAGCGTTACCGCTTTTCTATTGAGTTTGTGAAGTTCCTATACACCTTCCTTCGTATTCTATAATGTAAATACCTTTTTACCATCTTATATATTATAGGAAAAAGTCACACCTGAAGATGCTTAAGACCTGTAATTAGGAAAAAAAAAAAATCTCATCCTTCTCTATATTTCTGTATTTGATTGTGGTGGCGTCTTTTAGTCTAGGGGTATGAGATTTCTAGTTTTTGATTCTCGCTTGGATTGCTTCCACCATCAATAATTAATTTTCTCTAATTACACTTGTCAAGAGCGGAGTTAATAAATTACGATACTGAAACAAAATATTT
This sequence comes from Lepisma saccharinum, assembly GCA_022664845.1. Taxonomy (NCBI): domain Eukaryota; kingdom Metazoa; phylum Arthropoda; class Insecta; order Zygentoma; family Lepismatidae; genus Lepisma; species Lepisma saccharinum. The sequence continues at coordinate 10,157 of JAGDQP010009590.1, forward strand.
GATCGTGTCTCCAGCAAATGACGATAACTATTTGCCTTCCTGGTATAATGCATAGAAGGAATTTTATCCCTGTAAAAGAACCAAAAGAAAGTATACGCAATTATAGCTCATAGCTCTAATAAATAATCAGGGAATAGTCAAGATAACCTTATATTTTAGCAAAATGAAAGATTGCGGCTTCTGCATACTATGCGATGACTAAAACTGTTCTCTATGCTTTATTTCTCTTCTTAATATTTACAATAAGACATTTGATATGAATAATATATATATGTACAAATGTATGACAAAATTGTTTCAGCTTATACTTGATTGAAAATTTCGGAGACTGAGATTCTTAAAGAACTGATAAAAAAACGTGTTATAAAGAAAAAAGAAAGCTACTATTGATCTGCTTTGTAGATTAATGACTCTAATAAGTTACTTAATTGTTGCTGAGCACTTAAGTTGAAAAACAATATCTAGACGGGGTCAGGTCAAGGTTCTATTAATCCGTCACCCACACTAGGAGATTCCTATATTTAACAATTGACAATCAGGCAAGGTACAATAACCTACACCGTCATTAAGTTGCTATTAACCCACAAAAGGACGTTCGCATGAAGACAAAAAACTGACTTCACATAAGAAATCAGCCTAAGTGGGCGGGGGTCATCACTTTGGAGAGGACCGCAACAGAGAGAACTGAACTTTCTCATAAGAACCTGCCGCAGTTCAGTAATAAGGCCCGTAGAATTACAATTAATGTTTCAACTTGTTCAGAATACTCTAGTTACTTGCAACGATGATTTCTATTAGGGCGACGACAACGTTTCACATACTGAAGAACGATGCGGGATTAATTAATAAATAGGCCACATTAGGCCCTAGGTAAATCACGACAGGAGAACTTTATATTATTTCCCACGTTAGGGTATCTCACATAAGAGATAGTAGGACAAACTAATAAATTATGACCACCCACATAAGACCTCCCTAGAGGAAGAAAATATTCAAATATTCAATTGGAGTGACATAATGCATACGGACAATTATCAAACAGCAATAACAAACAAAAACGAAGTTCGCTATCTGATCACACAAGACCGGGAAAAGGTGGTGAGATAATTAGATTACGAGCACATTAGCTCTGTTAATTCTCAATCTAACTCCCGCTGTTCGATGAATATACAATTGCTGTGCTTACATTTAACAGGAATATATCATTGACGAATTAAGACACCTTTTTGACATATACTCGATCAAGAACAAATTTAATATGACTCGTGAGATAACCTGTGCCCGATGCTTAAGTTTGGTTGCTACGAAAAAAATATGAGTCTAACTTCTAAGAGTACATTAACTCCAGAAGCGACGATAAGTTCAAAATGTAAATTAACCAAAGACACTACTTTGTTTTTTCAGAGTCCGAAAGCCTACATCACCGATGGAGGGAGGCAGTTTGACCGACGACGGGGTGACGTAGAATGAAGAGTTTGTACGAAGGAGTGAGAATCAGTCAAGGGTCGTGGAAGCTTGCTATTTTATACCCCCCGTATAACGGTATTAAAAAAAAAGTTTAAAAAGGTCGTTGGGAAGAAAACAGAGAGGGGAGTGAATGGAAAATTTTTGCTGTACTAACAGAAGCTGGCTAAAATCCTATATCTAAAAAAACAGAGAGTCTGAATGCAAGAAAGAAAAACCTAGAATAATAATACATGTACGAAAATTACTTTAACATAATATGGGGATATTCTAATAAACAATATATAAATGATTAAAAATTAAGTGCTAGCAACTTATTTACATACATTTCTATATTAGCTGGAAAATGTAATTTAAAAAAACACACAATAATATTTTGATTAACACACACACACACACTCTTGATTAAATATTAGAGTAAACCGAAGGGTTACAGACCGTAAAGTACTTTGTGAATAAAGAAGCTTTTTGAAACGAGAACTGCAAAAAGTAGTAAGTACGTCATTTATTTTCAATAACAGCAATTCGCCTTGTTCTTAAATTGATCAAGACCTGGCGACCTTTGGCCTCCAAGAATCACGGACTTGAAACAGTAATAGAAGATATCTGCTCATAAAAGGACCTGATTCTCTATTATGATGCTTCTAAGGTCATTCAGAAGGTACTGAGAATTGCATCCAGAATACTGTATTTGAAAAAAATCTGTTAAAGTACATACAATTGTATGCTAAGGGACGTCTCTATGTTTATAACATAGGCTTCTTCCAAATGTGACACAGGTTAAAAGAATATAAGACTTTTCCTAAAAGTTCCTTAACTCTTGTGCTTAGTTGTAAATATGTGAGAGGCAATTTAAAATGAACCATTTTGATAACAACAAACTTCCAATTATCTGTAATAATAACTGGTAGGGAGGCCGCGGACAAAGAAAACCGTTTTTGTGATTTGTCACGATACTTGTTGGAAAGTTCAAGTAGCCAGGAGTATTGCAAGCTACTTTTAGAGTTTTCTTCTGTTATATAGACTTTGTTTACGTAGAAGTTTGGACTAAGACAATGCATTTTGTTAACTTAATCTAACCTAATCTGGAAACAGTTTTACTTATTGCATGTGATGCTTTGCTTTGAACAGTCGTGTTGTTATACTTTGAACCCACATTTAAGTAATCTTTAAAACCGATATCAAACTTCGATTTAAACTTCCATACTAAACCTTCTTAAATAATCGGTCATTTTCTTTTTATTTCTTTTTTTTCTTTAATCCCTTCCTTTTTTTTTTTTGTTGAGACGAAATACTTTATATTTAATTATGTGAACGCAGACTATGCAGCATTGTTTTTGTCATAAAGAAGTGCCTTCCTAGCCTTTGCAGTATAGGATTCAGATTTCCTATTCTCTTCGCCTTGATTCTTAATTTTGTCGTCCACAGCCCTCATTTTGTCTACTATCTCTTCGTCTGTCAAACATTCAAAGCCGATTTCTTGTTTATGATACTCTATGCATGCTCTAATATCTTCCAGGCACTAAGCGACTATTTTAGGTAACTCAGACTATCGAATGTACTATGGCTTCACAGGTGTCTGGCGAAATTTTCTCTAATGTTCAAGATTTATTGTTTCCCACGCACGGCTGTCCTGATAGATTACACTCACAACCAGTAGTGAAAAATTGCTACAAAACTCTTTCAGGATACTTCTTTCTTCAATTCTTCTTTGTAACACTCCCGACTTGTAGTGGTTTCCATACAGACAGCCACCTCTGGATCCATGGGTTGATTGAGTGACGTGACATTTGGCTTAAAAAAGCGTGTTAAAAACCTTCTAACCTCAGATCTCAGTATGAGGTTGTTTCGGTGTGAGAAAATATTTAGATAAGGTCAGATTTCTGTGTCAAACCTTTGGAAATCAGGTGTTCCCTTACCTGTGGCAGAAACTGGTTTTGAAACCGATTTTGGCAGATGCTTCTGTCTATCCAAGCTTCTTTCTTTCCATAGTAATCGACTGATAACTTTGCTGTTCTAATCCCGGTTAATGTCCTGGGTCTGCCTATAATTCAAGAATCAATAAAACACTTAACACGGAACGCCATTAATGTTGTAGATAGTGATACAGCTGAACCGACACGCAATGTCCCTCAGGAACTGCTATTCAACCTTTCATTCTGTCTCTTTATCTCTCCTTCCACCCCTGGACTATCAATTCCTGTTCATCTCAACAATTTCCACATCACACACACACACACACACACACACACACACACACACACACACACAC